>MJUU01015346.1:5817-22325 GCA_002080025.1 Modiolus philippinarum | reverse complement strand
TCAGGTGCTCCGGAAGGGTAAGCATGCCTTGCTCTGTTAACAGCACCCGTCACACTGTAAGTGATTCAATCCGGGAAAATGTCAAAGTCGGTAGGCAAATCCGGGAAGACGTGAATCTAGCTGAAAATGTACACTTTCATTTGGGATACTGACACGCCATATCTTTCAATGATGCTATGGTGACGGCCATAGAAATTCTTGAGGGATGAAATTAACAAAGGTTGAACAAATCCCTGACTAAGCAGCATTTGGGACAGTGTTTTTGCTCTGTTCAAAAAATCATTGTACAAACTACAAGCTCGACAGTAACGAATCAACTGTGAAATGTACACTCCATAGGCTGGAGAGGTAGGTATATTGCTGCTAAGAAAGGGAAAGTTAACAATGGGGAGACATGAGTTTTCGAAATGCGCATATGCAGAAAAATAAATTAACAGTAAGTTTGGTATTTTGTTATTTATTACCACTGGTTCGATGCCTCTGCTGGTGAAACTGTTAGTCCCCAAAGGTTTTCATTAACCCAGCAGTCATTACTTCGGTGCTGACTCGAAAACCGATTAATTGAATTTTGCAATATCTAAAATTTACAAAATTTTGTTTAAATCTAAGGAGTATCTCCCTCATGCATAGCTCTGTCCTTAGCTGAATTTCGACTATTCTATTTAGGTCCTTTTAGTTATATATTGTCTATCAGCTTTTACACGGTTTTCGGTCAATGGACTTCCAAATGTTTTGGTTTGATCTGCACTGATGAGACACGAGTTGTCGAAATGGGCATATGCAGAAAATAAATTAACAGTAACTTCGGTACTTTCTTACTTACTCAGAACGATGATTTCAGTTGCCTGTCACTGACAGAAAAAAATTGTTGAGCATATCTTTAAAGAATAATTGGAAACAGTTTTTTTATGCTCTTCTTTTTTCTTAGATATGGTGTACTTGTACATGAGATAATATCTCAGGTGTACACTTTGTTCAATTACTATTATCTAAAATTCTAAAACCTAAGGATTAACTCCTTCCATCGTAGTTTTGTCCTTAGCTATATGTGATATTACTGATTATTAGGATTTCGTTTGGTTTTATGCATTTTAGACATTTGTATGCCCCCAGATCGGGGATCGGGGCATATTGTTTTTGTCCTGTCTGTCTGTCTGTTTGTCTGTGCGTCCGACGTCCGAAACTTTAACCTCGGCTACAACTTTTGAACTATATAAGTTAGACTTTTTATACTTGGCAAGCGTATAGATCTAGTCAAGAGGAACATAAATATGAAAACAAATGGGTCAGGTCAAAAGTCAAGGTCACAGAGGTTAAAAGGGGTGAAATTGGTTGTTTTCACATATTTGACAGTAGAATCCTTATTATTTATTCTATTGAGATTGGTTTTGTTTTATGTTATTGCTAATAATTTCAAACTTTCAGGTGAAAATCAATATTTTCTAAAATTTTACCTTTCCAACTTGTATATGAATGGTTTTACTTGTTTGAATTATGTCGAAGTATTCGAAAAAACTATAGTGTGTGGATCTTTCTTCTGTTGACCATCATGTAGCCTATTTATTGCTTGGTTCCGTGGTATATAGCATTATTACATTATTGCGTTTGAATAATGTCCAAACTTACCTTTTCTCCAGACAACCATGCAAAAATTGTCAAAAAAAGTCCCCCCTAAGCATATATGCTTCCCCCCGCAATACCTCTGCTGGTACGCTGTGAAGCAAGCATAAGGTAAAGTTCTTACAAATGGAAAAAATGATTATTGACATCGCCCATTGTTTTACTCAACATAAACTGAATTTCGGTACGAATAAATTTAGTATTTCGTCCAAAAAGTCCTTTCCACGTCTTGAACCCATAATCCGCAAGTCTCGTAGCGTACGCTCAACCAATTGCACGGCAACGAATTGCTAATCAGTTGATTGAGTTTATATGATAGGGTTCGCTTACAACAAATACCTTTATACAATCTTCTACCGAAATTATAGACGTTGGATTAAGAAACACCAATGAAACTATCTTTAGTCGAACCTTAAAAAAGAGGGTCAAGCCGACTGTCTGGAGAACTTAAACCCCTTGTATCATTTCTTTTACAAACAGTCTTTCAGTAATCTATTTTAGGACAAGTTCAAACTGGTATTTACGATGTCTTTAAATGTTTTTGTGCTTTACTCATTTATTACAAAATAAAAAAAAACAATGTTCTATGGTGTAACGTAACTATATCCGTCTTTCCTTGCCCCCTAATAAATAACGCACGTGTTGGTAAGATCAGACATGTGGCTACTGGTATCTTTAACAAAATAAATTGATCTTAAACCACAAAGTGAGAAATCATAGTTTATTCTACAGTCGCAATTGCTAATCATGGAACATTTCGTTCAAGCTCAAGCTTCAGAGTTATTCAGACGTCTCGACGGTAGAACTACGATTACCAACAACTTGACAGATAACTTCTATCTTTCTTCCATGGATCTCGCCTTGGATTAACTGAGCAAAATCCCGATCTCAAAAACATCATAATAAAAACAAGTAGATATGCTGGAGTTTGTCTCTCCTGCAGTGTGGTGTCCGTAAAAAAGATTCCCCGTGCGAGAGATGTATGCTCTCTATATTTTTAAGTTATGGTGTACTTGTGCGTGAGAGAATTTCTCATATGGATATACTATTGATACTTTCAAATTTTGGCACTTATTTTATTAATTTCGAAATGTAATCCAGACCACCTGTTTTGAGTGCCCATAGCTCACTATTTTATAACGCTAGGTTTTCTTACATTCGACTTGATGAGTGCCCTGTGTTTGTCTATATGTTGTAGTTGTCCACTGGCTTAAGACTCTAGTGCTTTTGTCGGGCAAAGGATGACAGTGATTGTAAGAGCACTTTGCCAGCTTAATTGATGTTTGTTGATAATCCCGCACCCATGACCAAGAAAGACATGGATGTAGCGTTGCTCGACAATTAGCAGAGAATTCCGCTTAAACCGGTGCTAGGGGAATTCTTGAACTTACTATGAGGTATGAGCAAAGCTCATTGTTGAAGGCCTCATGGTGACTTCAAGATGAAGAACAACAATAAAAGCGTTGTTCCTTTGCTTGTTTTTTACCATGTATTTGTTGAGACTTTGTCTCATGTGCATTTACTCCATATCCTTTTATTCACCATGCAGTTAATAGCAAACAAAATATCGAAATTACTGTTATTTTCGATTTTTGCTTATTCGCATTTCGACAACTTATGTCTTTTCAGTCCAGTTCAAATTAAAACATATTATATACTGAACAAAAAAAAGATACGCATATTTTATTTCATGTTCTATTTTGAAAAATTTAAAGCATTGTCAAAAAAATCAACAATTCTAACGTGACGTCTCTAAAACGCCTTTGTCCAAACACGTTGTAAAATCGCTATATATCGAAGGACGTTTCAATATCCTCTCTCGTAAACATGCACTTGGAAATAAATTAAAAGTCGCCAGTAAGTATTTCTTTTTTTTCCAGTTTTTATATACAGTCCGCCAAAAGTTAAGCATCACCTAACTTTTTACATGTTCATCATTTTTGAAGCTGAATGGAGGTTTAATCGAGTATCATTTTGTTGTCTTTAGATGAAAAGTTATGAAATTAGGCACAACCCAATTTTATGACAAAATGTGGTATCTTTGACCAGGAAAATAAGTTTCAATTCAATGCATGAATTCTTATTGAAAATCGTTGCTTTAAGTGTTGATACAAAGGTAAGACAAAAATTAACATTCCTATTTGTGTTTTAGATGACAGTTGTAAATATTGCAGATAATGTTTGAATACAGGGAAGATAATCAAATTTTACGACATTTTAAAACATTGATTTCCACTACTGTGACGAAATGTGAAAACAAAACTATTTCTTTGCTAAATTTTGCCATTAAATTATTGTTCTGTCCTGTTCAGGCCATTTTTAAGACAGACATGAATTTAAAAACTTTCGAGCAAAATTTTTGATAATCTTTAAAATTTTGAAATTTGAGTTTTTGTTGTTATTTCAGAACAAGGTCCCAATGCCTGTATGATTTCAAAACGGTAAGGCTTTTTTGGATTCAGAGTCTGTAGAAATGTGCATATAATGATTTCCGACGTACCAAATTTCTTCCGTTGGCTTTTTTTTTGGGGGGGATTCCGGTAAAATTTGGTAATTTTTTCAATGATTTTAATTCTCAGAAAAATCGTTTTCCATTATTGCGAGGCATAACAATCCCGATCTGTAAGTATTGGTTAAAAATTGTCATTTTAGTCGGTTTTGAACATTTTTATGGAACATGGAAACTTCTGGAATGATTTTTTCCAAATTTTACGAAAAACGCTTGTTCTTACTTGGATTAAATTTGGACGCGTTCCAAATCCGTTAAAAGAATCCATCAAAGCCTAAAATTAACAATTATGGAATTTTGTACCATATTTACCCCCATAAAAATTATCTGGTAGCAAATTTGAACTCACAATGTTCCATATTGTACTTAGTGTTGAAACTGGAAATCTCATACTGAAGGAATAGTTTTTTATTTCGTTGCAAAAATCGGATTTTCGATTATGTATTCAAAAGCTAGAAAGTACCATTACATGCTTCATGTTAAGACTTATCATCATGAAAAATTTTATACCTATAGCTTTCAACATGTTTGTTTGGTGAAACTTTAAAAGTAAGTGATGCTTAACTTTTGGCGGACTGTATATACTACTTAAAGCTTTCATGTCTACATAAAAATATCTGATACAAAATATCATCAAATTTATATGTTTTTTCAGTTCTGGTAGTATGTTCAATTGTCGGAACGACAATTATTCGCCTTTAACTAGTAGTATTATTAGAATCGAAATAATTCCTAGGAACTTCAACATGTTTAATGTATACTAATTTTACCAAGGGTTCGCTCTTCATGTCGATATTTTCCCCCTCGCTGTCGCTCAAGGTAAAATATTCGGCATAAAGGGCAAACCCGTGCATGGTAAACGAGGGGTAACATATCGACATCAGTATATATTGAAGCTCCAAGGAATTATCATGCCCCCGCTTTAGCAGGCGGTATATGGAAATCATGGTGACCGTTCGTCCGTACCTTCGTTATTTTGTCCGCCAAAGGTGTACCTTTTTTGTGACGACAACTGGTCAAATTAAATTAAACATATTGCCATTGTGTATTAGCTATTTAAAGATTTGATTTGAATTGAAATTTTTATTCTTGATTGTTTTATATTTGGAATCAAATGGGGAAGAAGAAATTATATGTTTCTATTTAATTTTTGAAGTCTCACACAAACACAAATCTAACATTCTAACTGATTAGCACTTATTTCAAAATTGTGAAAGTTTAATATTGCAAACATTAAAATCATTTTCGAATTTCGAATTTGAATTATGAAAATCATTTATTCCAAATCCATTTTCAGTTATGCCAGTATTCAGCCATCATAATCATTCCTTCCAAAGGCTAGACGACTTACTCTTGGGAAAGTTGTTAAAATAGATGTTAATATTGTAATAACGATTCACTCATTTAATTTGTAATCAATTCTTTAATGCTTCCATTTTACTGCATGTTTGCTACGAGGTATTAATATGTTCGTGGTCTGGAATCACTTTCCGTGCACCCCCACCCTAACTTAAGGAACAGCCCGAAATTTTGTAAGTGTCACATTGAAACTAATTCAATAGTTTTTTTTTTATTAAAAATGAATATAGGCAGTTACTCAATTTTTTTATGGTATTGGGATACACAAAAAAATCGACCATTCCTAATTACTGTCTTAGTGTATAAAAGAAATAAAGTTTAAGAAGATTTTTGATCTAAACAATGACATTCAGACACGTGAATATGTATATCGACTTATCGATATAGATTTGCTTTCAATTCGGATTTTGAACTTGCAAACGTGAGAATGCGTTTTTCGACGTTGTAGGCACAGACAGCAATGGAGACGAGAAATCAACATTCTTTTAGGTCGCTTCAGAATGGAAAAATTCCATTCTTCTCTAAAGTTAAAACCGAAATGAGTCATTGTAGGTATATTGTTATTGTCATTGTACCTTTGGCTACGCCTTTATATTCGTAAATGAGATGACCCCGTAAATTTAACCCCTCGCTAGAGCTCTGGGTAACATTCAAATATAACTTTCCAGTCCATGCTTAAATGACAATAACCAAATACCTGCCATTAATTATATTTTAATTATTACATACTTAGCGAAGATATGGCGCCTCGGGTTTATATGGGGGTCTCGAGATGATAATCGCGTTGATATGGTAAAGGTCATGTATCAATCTCTTTATATTCAGTCTCCAATTAAATTCCAAAATGAATACTAAAGCAAAAATCAACAGCAATAATCATAAATCTAGAGTATATGGCAAAATAGGATTGAAAGACGCAAACAAAACAAACAGAACATAAAACAAATGCCGCAAAAAATAAAGCACTAAAAGTGTGAACAGGACTGTGATCATGTGCTCTGTAACTGAAAAGTCTAGTGTAATGTCAAATTAGGTTTGTGTTAATCCAGTAATAACTCAAGGTCTGTTGAAAGATGTCCATCTTCAATTTTGAGATAAATACATAGTAACGATAAGCCAAATCGTGATGACGGTCATAAAGGTTTTTGAGTGACAATATTAACAGTAATTGAAAAGAACCCTGGCTTAGGAGCTATCGAGATAGTGATTCTATTCTGTTGGTTATAAAATGATACAAATAGTAATTAGTGATACTTCGCTTCGATTTTTTTTACTTCAATATAATTTACAGGAGATCATTGCAGTGTATTTAACAATTTGAAGGGTCTATGTTTTGCAATTTTGTGCGTTATTTTTTGCAAAATGGAAATTTCCCCCTCCCCCCGTTTTTTTTTTTTTTTTTTTTTTTTTTTTTTTTTTTTTTTTTTTACTGTTTTGACTTGGAGGTGTATTTACTTTTTAAAATTAGTGAAGATAAAGATTACATGTCGTTTCAGTATGTCTTAGCTATTGGAAAGTATGCCTTAAAACGTATCCTTAAACGCCAACATATTACCCATTCCAACAAACCAACAAATATTTGATACAATTCCAATGTAGCATGAATATTTCATACATGTATATATTTGCCTATGATCCACGAGCTCGGTCTTATTTTTGCTTAGATGCGAGTTTCTGTGCAATTTGGCATTTAAAAATTATATTATTTGCACCTTTATAAAGAGTTAAAGGCCTTCCAAAATGAATAAAATTGAATAAATTTATTTATTTTCTTGTGGTAACAAAATTCTATATTGTGAAAATGAATAGTACCTGACACAAGTATCTTATCCAAACACGGTAACTCAAAGCAATGTATTTAAATATTTCACAAAAGGATATGGAGTATATGAACATGAGACCATAACACATATGTTAACTCAAACTGCAATAATTTAAATGAGCTGTATGGCCATTTCAGAAATTAATTCCACATCAGCAACACTAGAACCCAAACATAGGAAATCCATAATTTCAAAAAATGTTTAAAATGCATAAACCAAACGAAATCCGAATAATCAGTAATATCAAACAAAACTAAGGACAAAACTAAGATGGGGGAGTTAAACCTAAGTTTCCCAAACTTCAAATACTTCATCTAAACTGAAAAACCACGATCTCAAAAAGCGAAAGATGAAAAGACTATCAACACAAATTGAAATACAAGGGAGCATTGTGAAACATTATAGCCTATGGGAAATGCATTCAGAGATTTTATACGAAAGTACTTCAAAACTTTTGAACCACATTTGGTCGTAATCGTTCTTTAAGTTTTTCTTTATTAGCTCTTTTATCTAGTACCTTATCCAAAAAAGCAGAGAAAAATGTTTAAATTTGGGCGGTTGCCTTTAAAAGTTTTGATTTCTCACCTGATGGCAAATGGTCGACAGGAGGAAAAAAGTCTGATTGAACCCAAAAGAGATGCATTTTTCTTCTCCTTTGAAACGCTTGAACATTATTTATCAACTTTATGATCCCTTTTATAATCCCTTTGTATTTCCCTACGAACTTTGTGATTTTTATGTTAATATGGCATTCAAAGTGACCGCCAACGAAGAATATGTTTAACAAAAGACCATAGTTAAAATATATTCAAAGATCCGCAAGACAACTGTTAAACAATATTTTGTAATCTAATAGGTCATGTTGACTTACAATGTATGATAAAATTTGTTGCTTCCACCTGTGATAATGTATGAACATGATAAACACTACCCAAAAACTAGTTTGTTTGTTTACTTAACCACAAACTTACAGCTGATAAAAAAATCGTTACTAACTTGTGATGCTATTTACATGACGTATATAACTGTAAAATGATAAACAAAGCAAATATATAGATATTAAAGTTCAGTACAAAGTGCTAAAAACTAAATAAAATATTCCTGTCAAAACCCGTGTTTTGTTTTAGTAAGTTTGTACTTGTTTAATATTTGACAACCGATGGAAATTAAAGTTCAAGACGAAAACACAAAAAAGAAAGGTCTAATTGTTTGGGGCAGCATAATATAATAAACTGCTGCACCAAGAGCGCATAAAATGTGCGTCCACGGTCAACCCAAACTTTATGGCATTATTGGACCTCAGCAAATTTTTTTGGAAAAAATCAAACAGAATATATGTTCCTTACCAAGATATGATTGTAGGTTTAAAAATTACTGATTAAGTTTAAATTTGTTTCCTGTTAAATGACTTTTGTAGAGAGCTATGGCCCTTGGACTTAGTATTCCTTTTTTAAAGTATTTTTTGCACCTTTTTTGTGCATGAACTTTACATATGAATACCAGAGCGAGGGTATATATTAGTGAGCTTTGCTCACGGTTTTTCTAGTTTATTAAATAATGATGTGACAAAGAACGATAATCAAGAATTTATTCCTTAAAAATTATCACTTTTCATCAATCATAACATATTTACGGAGTGCTGCGGAGTGTTATAGTGTATGACAGCCGTAAGCGTCATTTGAAGATGACAACAAAGGGTCATTGACTTGGTACAAAAACCTCTTGCATTGTTGTTTGGTGAACACCAAATATGCGCGATAATTGTTGTATCTTCCTCTTGTCCTGTTTGTTGAAATGTCTGTTTGTGCTTATTTATAGTGAGTTATGACATTTTTATTGAAAATTGATTTTAAGGAATTGTGAAATGGTTTTTTGAACTGTTTTTGTAGACGACATGTATCCAACTTTTTTCATTTTTGTCACGTTGTTTAGTCAAGAGCATGCAAAAAACCCTTTGCCTTGGTGGTTAACAAAGTTTATCATGCAAATCAGTCGCCTTAGTGCTTTTTATGTTACCTCTTATGTAATAAACGTTTGCATCAAATTTTCATGTAGATATGACAATTTCAAAATTATACGTTTCAGTTTAATTTTTGAAGTCTAACTCAAACACAAATCTAACGGATTAGCACTTATTTGAAAAATGTGAAAGTTTAATATTGAAAACATTAAAATCATTTTCGAAAATTTGAATTATGAAAATCATTAATTCCAAATCCATTTTCAGTTATGCCAGTATTCAGCCATCGTAATCATTCCTTCCAAATGCTAGAAGACTTACTCTTTGGAAAATTATTATGTTATTCAGGTTTCAGAAGGGGTATATAGCGTGACATACCCTGGATGTTTAGTTATATTTCCTGAGGCGAAGCCGAGGGAAATGTAATAAACATCCAGGGTATGTCACGCTATATATCCCATCTGTTACCTGAATCCTTTATATTCCGATGAACGGCCTTGGTGAAATGAAATCTGCGAAAAATGTTACTCTTAGCAATTTCACCATGTTGTTTTCATGTAATGACCTTGTCAATTTCCATGACAACTTAAATTACCTGGCAGTTTTCTCAATATATGTTGACATTCAAAGAACGTCATCCAATCAAAAGCAGGCTTACATCTGTAAATCGGAATATCTGTTAATATTGTAATAACGATTCACTAATTTAATTTGTAATCAATTCTTTAATGCTTCCATTTTACTGCATGTTTGCTACGAAAAATTAATATGTCCGTGGTCTGGAATCACTTTCCGTGCATCCCCATCCTTACTTCAGGAACAGACCGATTTTTTGTCAGTGTCACATTGAAACTAATTTTTTTCATTAAAAATGAATAAAGACAGGTAATGGATTTGTTATGGTATTTGGATACAAAAAAATCGACCTGTCCTTTAACTGTCTTAGTGTATAAAAGAAATAAAGTTTAAGGAGATTTTTGAACTAAACAATGACATTCAGACACGTAAATATGCATAGTTTTGAACGTGCAAACGTGAGAATGCGTTTTTCGACGTTATAGACACAGATATCAACGAAGATGAGAAATCATCATTCTTTTCAGAATGGAAAAATTCCATCTCATGTCAAGTTAGAATCAAAATGAGTGAATGTAGGTATATTGTTTTTGTCATTGTACCTTTGGCTACGCTTTATATTTGTAAATTTAACCCCTCGCTAGAGCTCTGGGTAACATTCTTTCTAATAAATTTCCAGTCCATGATTAAAGGACAATAACCATATACCTGCCATTAATTATATTTTAATTACTACATGCTTAGCGAAGATATGGCGCCTCGGGCTTATATGGGGGTCTCGAGATGATAATCGCGCTGATATGGAAAAGGCCATGTATTAATCTCTTTATATTCAATCTCCAATTAAATTCCCAAATCAAAACTAAGGCAAAAATCTACAGCAAAAATCAACAGCAATAATCATAAATCTAGAGTATATGGCAAAATAAGGATCACACACAAACATACAACATGAAAGACGAAAACAAAACAAACAGAACATAAAACAAATGCCGCAAAAAATAAAGCACTAAAAGTGTGAACAGGACTGTGATCATGTGCTCTGTAAATGAAAAGTCTAGTGTAATGTCAAATTCGGTTTGTGTTAATCCAGTAATAACTCAAGGTCTGTTGAAAAATGTCCATCTCCAATTTTGAGATAAATACATAGTAACGATAAGCCAAATCGTGATGACGGTCATAAAGGTTTTTGAGTGACAATATTAACAGTAATTGAAAATAAACCTGGCTTAGGAGCTATCGAGATAGTGATTCCATTCTGTTGATTATAAAATGATACAAATAGTGATTAGCTCGATATGGCTTTGAGTTTTTGACTTCAATATAATTTACAGGAGATCATTGCAGTAGATTTAACAATTTGAAGGGTCTATGTTTTGCCATTTTGTGCGTAATTTTTTGCAAAATAGAATTTTCCCTTTTTTTAGAATTATACTGTTTTGACTTGGAGGTGTATTTACTTTTTGAAATTCGTGAAAATATTGATATAATGTCGTTTCAGTGTGTCTTAGCTATCGGAAATTATGCCTTAAAACTTGTTATACTAATAGTCTCCTAAAACGCCAACATATTACCCATTCCAACAAACCAACAAATATTCAATACTATTCCCATGCAGCTCGAATATTTCATACATGTATATATTTTCCCATGATCCCCGCGTTCGGTCTTATTTCTGCTTAGATGCGAGTTTCTGCATAATTTGGCGTTTAAAAATGTATTATTTGCACCTTTATAAACAGTTAAAGGCCTTCCAAAATGAATAAAATTGTATTTATTTTTCTTGTGGTAACAAAATTCTATATTGTGAAAATGAATAGTACCTGACACAAGTATCTTTTCCAAAAACGGTCACGCAAAGCAAGAAAATGTAATTAAATATTTCACGAAAGGATATGGAGAAAATGAACATGAGACCATAATACATATGTTAACTCCAACTGCAATGATTTAATTTAAGCTGTATGCTGTATGGCCATTTCGGAAATTAATTCCACATCAGCAGAACTAGAACCCAAACATAGGAAATCTATAATTTTAAAAAAAATGTTTAAAATGCATAAACCAAACGAAATCCGAATAATTAGCAATATCAAATTAAACTAAGGACAAAACTAAGATGGGTGAGTTAAACCTTAGTTTAAACCCGAAGAAATTTCGTTTATGTAATCGTTTATACCTGGTTTAAAATCTCTGGTACTTTTTCAAGTTTTTAAAAAAGAAAACAGGGGAATTTGGGTTTCCCAAACTTCAAATATTTAATCGAAACTGAAAACCCCCGATCTCAAAAGGCGAAAGATGAAAAGACTGTCAACACAAATTGAACTACAAGGGAGCATTGTGAAACATTATAGCCTGTAGGAAATGCATTCAGAGATTTTATACGAAAGTACTTTAAAACTTTTGAACCACATTTGGTCGTAATCGTTCTTAAAGCATTTCTTTATTAGATCTTTTATCTAGTACCTTATCCAAAAAAGCAGAGAAAAATGTTTAAATTTGGGCGGTTGCCTTTAAAAGTTTTGATTTCTCACCTGATGGCAAATGGTCGACAGGAGGAAAAAAGTCGGATTGAACCCAAAAGAGATGCATTTTCCTTCTCCTTTGAAACACTTGAACATAATTTATCAACTTTATGATTCCTTTTATAATCCCTTTGTATTTCCCTACGAACTTTGTGATTTTTATGTTAATATGGCATTCAAAGTGACCGCCAACGAAGAATATGTTTAACAAAATACCATAGTTAAAATATATTCAAAGATCCGCAAGACCACTGTTAAACAATATTTTGTAATCTAATAGGTCATGTTGACTTACAATGTATGATAAAATTTGTTGCTTCCACCTGTGATAATGTATGAACATGATAAACACTACCCAAAAACTAGTTTGTTTGTTTACTTAACCACAAACTTACAGCTGATAAAAAAATCGTTACTAACTTGTGATGCTATTTACATGACGTATATAACTGTAAAATGATAAACAAAGCAAATATATAGATATTAAAGTTCAGTACAAAGTGCTAAAAAAACTAAATAAAATATTCCTGTCAAAACCCGTGTTTTGTTTTAGTAAGTTTGTACTTGTTTATATTTGACAACCGATTGAAATTAAAGTTCAAGACGAAAACACAAAAAGAAAGGTCTAATTGTTTGAGGCAGCATAATACAATAAACTACTGCGCCAAGAGCGCTTCCACGGTCAACCCGAACTTATGGCATTATTAGACATCAACAAAATTTTATGGAAAAAAATCAAACATAATATATGTTCCTTACCAAGATATGATTGTAGGTTTAAAAATTACTGATTAAGTTTAAATTTGTTTCCTGTTAAATGACTTTTGTAGAGAGCTACGGCCCTTGGACATAGTATTCTTTTTTTAAATTATTTTTGCACCTTTTTGTGCAATAACTTTACCTATGAATTTGGTATTTATTAAATAATTACATCACTATATATCAAATTAACACGTTCACCCATTGTAAAGGGAGGCGTAGAAACTGACGTTTTCAAAACTATAGTAAGTTCAAGGACCGTAACTCTGTATAAAATAAACCAACCACGATGAAATTAGATACATTCATATACCAATCTATACGCAGTGCGGTTAAAGAAAAAAAAAAGAGAAACTTATGTTTTTCAAAACTGTATTACGTCAAAGATCAACCGACCAGAACCACATTCCAACTTGATATGTATTTCACCTAGATACATTCAAGTACCAAATATCAAATTGATATGTTAATGGTTACAGAAAAAATAAACCCAAAGCCAATTACTCCGTACAAAATCAAATGACCGGAACCAAATTAGAAATTGATCAGTTTCTCAACTAAATATACTCATATACTATATATCAAATCAATATATCAAGCGGTTACAAGTAGTTATAGGTTATGCATATCCCATGGCCGCCGCTTTGCCGCGCCCTCGGGATATGCATAACCAGTATAGGGTTACAGAATAACAAAAAATTTTAGCGACCCACCAAAAAATTTTTTTGAGAGCCGGGAGTACACCGAAAAGAAAAAAGTTACACAGAAAGAGTGAGAAAAAAATTTGCCCTCCTCCCCCCCCCCAAAAAAAATAGCCGGCAGTACAGTGAGAAAAAAAATCTAAAATTTAGTCATCTGAAATTCTTCATAAAAAGAACCTATAATTTCTTCATTTTTTAAATCTTTTATTTTATAAGTAATAGGGTTTGTATTTAAAACTTTTTCAATTACAAATATTTCTCTTCTCCAACGAGTTGTATAACCCTTTTCAAATTGACTTTTCTTTTTTGTTATCCTTACTCTATCTCCTACTTTGAATTTAGGTTTTCTAATTTTTTCTTCTTTTTCTGGATATAAATTTTTATACACTGTTAATTGGTTTTTAGATTTACTTGCTTCAATTGGTGTCATTTTAATTGAAGAATGTACTGTATTTTTATAATTTTTAACTAATCTATCCAAGACATCATAATATTTAAATGTTCCAGCGGCAGTAAAATATTTAAACATGTTTTTTTCATTGTTCCTATCCACCTTTCTACTACACTAGATTTTTCTTCATTTTCGGTTGAATATAATTTTATGTTATTATCTTTTAACAATTCTTTTACTTGTCGATTATAAAATTCAGAGCCTTTGTCAGACCAAATGTACATTGGTTTTCTATCTTTAAATAGTGTTTTAAATGCTTCATTTACCGTCACACCCGTTTTATTTTCCAATGAAACTAACTAACCATATTTACTAAATACATCTATAACTGCTAATAAATATTTATAATGTTTATTTTGTTTTGAGTATTCTTGCATATCTACCAAATCAACTGCCCATGTCTGATCACCAGAATGAACATAAACACGTCTTTTAGGAAAAACACTTACAACTCTGCGGTGTAATTCATCTGCTAATTTATTTGTTAAATTTGTAAGCACCATTTTTAAATAATAAAAATTATTTTCTTTAAAAATGACAGAAGGAAAAATCTGTACGAAATGTAAAGAATATAAATATTTATATGAATATGATAAAAATAAAACAAAACCAATGGGTGTTAAATCTGCCTGTAAAGAATGTAATAAACCTAAATAAAGATTACATTATCAAAATAATAAAGAAAAATATAAACAATCTTATCAAGAATTTATACTGAGAAATCCTTCTTACCGGATTTTATATCAAAGAAAACAATATAATTAAAATTTAACCTTACAAAATGAGTCCTAAAAAGGCCAAAGTTTGTAGCAAGTGTAAAGTTAATAAACCTTTTAGTGAATATAATAAAGATTCATCTAACCAAAACGGTGTTAAATCCCAATGTAAAGAATGTAGATCAAAAGTTATTTCCAAACAAAAGAAAGAAAAAAAAGAATTAAAAGAATATAACAGTTCCTTATTATTAAAAAAGAAATCTATAAAAAGAAAACTGAATGAATATGAAGAAAAAATAAATAATTCTAAAAAGAAATAAAAAAATAAATATATCGATTTATACAATAATGAAATAGATAATCTTAAAAAACATAAAAGAAAAAATAACCAGAAGAACAATAAAATATAAAGGAGATAAAGTATATGGAAATTTAAGATACTCAAGATTAAAGAAATCATATGAGGAGCAACTAAAATATAATAAAGATAAAATAGAATATAATGATAATGATGAAGAAGATAAAGATTTTTATCAAAGAAACATAGACCATTATTCCAATAAATTGGAAACTCTTGCAAATGATTTTCAATATTCTATTAACATTGAAAATGAAACTTTTAGTTATGTTATACAACAAATAATAAATCTATTAAACGAAGGATATATTGTAAAATTAGAAGGGCAAATAAAATTGAATAATAGTGAAGAATATCAAGAATATACAAGTAAAGTGTATTTTTCAAGTATTAATCAACTTAATGGTTATATAAACTCTATCGAGCAATCATCAGATATGGATGACATGTTTTTTATTGGAAAAATAAACTATGGAATAGATAAATTTAAGAAAGTTAATAAATCAAAAAAGGTGATAGAGCATCATTTCAATATTCAATTAAAGAATATGAAGGAAAGTATTGTTATATTCCTACAGAAAATCAATGTTTTTTAAAATGTTATAAATGGTTAAATAGTGATGAAAGTAATAATTTAAGTAAAAAGAAATTAACACATTATACAAACAATTTTGTTACAAAGAAAATAATAAAGAACAAAAAGTTCAATCTTTTATAATTAATAATGCTAAATTTACAAGATTTAATAATTTTATGAATGATAAAGTTCAATATTATAATCCAAAAGACAAACACATCTATCCAAAAATAAAAGATAATAATTATAACTACGTATACTATCTTTATAATCCTTTCAATCATCATATAGGTCATTATTGTTTAATACACATCAAAAATAAAAGAAAAGCAATAAAAGAAATTGAAGATAATTATAAACAACAGTGGAAAGAAATAGATGAAGAGTTAGTAAAATATGTTAAATTGTTAGATAAAGAAGGAGTAAAAGATGATAATATTGATAAACAAACTTATGTTTATGATATAGAAAGTTATCAAGATGAAAATGGAAAACATATTCCGTATGCTATTGCTTCAATAAACTTAAAATTATTCCGAGGTTGTGTTTGTAATCATATAAAAAACGAAGATAA
>MJUU01015345.1:80229-96070 GCA_002080025.1 Modiolus philippinarum | reverse complement strand
AGGCCATACAAAGTTAATTAATTGGTTCTCAGGCCATTTTTTATTGAAAATGATGAGGGATGGAGGTGATTTTTTTTTATCTTTTTATATGCCAAAAAATAGACGAGGCAGCTTTTTACATTGTAAAACCCACCAAAAATGTAGTGAGGGAGGTGATTTTTTTATTTTTATTTTATTGAAATTGCAAAAAATAGGGTATATGAGGGGCTTTTTTCAAGCCTCAAACTAGATGAGGGAGGGCTTGAGAACCAATACATTATTTTTTCATGGCCTTATACTGTTTAAAAAATTGCCTTAACTGTCCAATTTCAATCACAAAATTTAGTTAGCATGATTGAATTTCTGATTTTGCCGAAAATAACTGACTTGTAGTCTATATAGCAAAATGGACATCTTGGACATGTGATCATATCTGGATATTGGTATTACAATGTTGTATGCAGTGAATTTTTTATCAAAATTGGTGTTATTATTATCAGATACAAGGAAAATCATATCAGGTAAAATGCATCTAACATTCCTTAATATAGGCTTTAACATGCTTAACATGCCTAAACTGCCAGTACACACTGCATGTCTTTAATACATGAACATTAGGCTCTAATTTAGAAGTAAATACACAAATAACGGTGGAATTTTAGTCATTTTGGGGGTTAATGAAAAGGGACATGAATTTTCATTATCACCCTTGCGACATGTGAACTTTTAACCTGGGGATGGGATGTTGTCTCCTTGACATTTAGCCCATTTCCTTTCTTTATCATATAAATCAGGAGAAAGAAGACCCATCATGTATTTCAATGCAGGATAAGTCATTTTGATAAATTTATGTTAAGAATTTTGATCACTTCATTTATTTGAAAAGTTTGTATATCCTTCTATTAATTCAGTGAAAGGGGAGGAGGGATTCAGATGTGTCTCTCATACATTTGCTTAATATCTTCTGGTCTGTAGAAGGGATTCTTATTATCTCCCTTGCTACATTGAAATTTTGTATATCTGTTCCCTTAATTTAGGGGTAGCTGTAGGTGGGAATCAATCATGTCTCAAGCATAAGCCTAGCACCAGGCTTGCTTGATATCTTCTGGGTTTTTTTTGTAATTTTAGTCAAATACAGCATATTTCCTTTATTATTTTTCAATCTATAAAAATGGCACTTCAAAAATATTCTGGTTCACTTGGATAGCTTTTTATGGTTTAATCTATGCTCACTGTGATTTGTGAAGGCTTTATGAAATACTAAGTAAAAAGTGGTGTAAACACTTGTTGCTTTAGCTGCATTATCAGAAAGAAAACTTACATCTTCCGTAAAATGGCTTTTTCATATGTAAGATTGGCCTTAGAAGGCAAGGTTACTTCAAGCTTCCTTTAGTTGGTGATTACCCAGTACAATACTGTGATTTATTAATGGTAAGGCAATAATTCCTGCCAGGTGTAATTTGCATATAGCTATGATAAGTCAATAATTCCTAACAGCTATTCGGATTAGGTACTTGCATTAATGTCTACCATGAGTTTGGTATATGTGCTGTGATTAGGCTATTTCTTCCAGGTGCTATATTTTTGTATTTGCACTCATTTAAGGCAAATAATTTCTACTATTTGCACAGGGTAATAGGACATCTTGAATTAATTTTTGGCCTTTTTGAGGTAAATGGTTATAAAGCAAGATGGCAAACAGAAATAGTGACATGATTTCATTACAATTAGGATATGACCAATAACTTTGAATCTTAGGACCAAGGCAGTTTTATCGTTTGACCTGAAAAGAATCATAAAAATGACCTATGAACTTTTAACTAAATAGAGAAGATTCATGTTGGGTGATAAATGGCCTGAAACTAAGACTCCAAGGGCACTTCAATCCAAATCATTGAATATGGAAATTAATATTTGTTTATGATGCATGAATGGGACTGTGTTTCATATATTTGGTATATTCATAAATATATAGACTCTTTATGCATGTATGAAGATTTTGTAACAAGGTTAATTATAGTGAATATAAAACATCGGCCTTGTATTGGACTAAAAATTCAAGTATTAGTTGTATGAAAATCTTTTTAACATTGTTGCTAGATTTTACAGATTTTAATCAATTTTGAATATTTAATGATAAAATTTTGAATTTTGTGAAAAACTTCAATAAAAATTTAGAAATAAAATTGTCTTTCTTTACTGAATTTTGCCTTCAATGATAATAGATCCAATGATGGTTGTTTCTTTAAAAGAAATGTGTAAAAGGGTATTGCAATGCATAGATGCAGTTGTCAATTCTTTAGTCCTGAAAGGACTTTGCAAGCCACTTTTAGAAGTAATAAAAATGGCCTTTTTTGTGTATCATATATGTGTTAGCACTATTCCAGTACAAATTCTACTGTGGGTTGGCACGCCACTTATTTTTATACCCCCACCAAGAGAACAAAAAATTACAATATATAATTAAACTATTAGGACACAATCCTAATAGAAATTTGTCCAACAAGCAGCAGAAAAAAAGTCACTGGTGTTCCAAACTGGTGGAAAGTTTAAATGGAAAAGCCCGTAATGGTGCCACAAGTTTGAAAAGCTTTTAATTTTATGTAACAAAATTTCAGTACAAAAAGCCATAAATTTTAAAGTGATTTTAAGTTTTCAAGTTTTGACTTCAAAGATGACTTCAATGATGTTATTGTCAATACATCTTTATGTCACTAGTGTCAAAAATTTTTTAATCCTGAAATAAGATTGATTTTTACACCAAAAAATAGTTTTAATGTTATTTATTGGTAATACATGTTTCTACTCATTACAGATTCAACCACATTTACAGATGACATGTTCACAGTTACACAAACGGGCAGAGAGGATAGGTTGTATGTTGATGGAGAAGGGAAAATTGAATACTGGAGATCATGTAGCTCTAATATACCCACCAGGTAAGTGAAATGTTGACTTACCTACCAAATAGGTGAAATGTGGTCTATTTACAAAGCAGTGATAGTTGTGATTTACTCTCAATCTCCTTGAAAACAAAAAAAAAAGTGGGGATGGGGGTTACTGTTTTTTACTGCCTTTAAGTTGGTGTATTGACTGCATGTACATGTATATGTCAACATAGATGTATTAGTCTATTTAATTTACCTGACTGGTCACAGGTCAATTATGTCAGGATTATTCGTTTTAAACTTACCTATAAGACAGAGAAAATTAAGTCATGCCCAACCTGTGCAGTAAATTTGAATAGTATAATAGTGAAATCATCATTTACACTTCACTTAATATTCATGTAAGCAATAAGTGGGAAGCATCATGTCAACCATTGGTAAATTTTTTGGCTATCTAAATTCTATATACATGTAATTCCATTGTTTATATTCAAAATTCTTCTATAAGATAAGATGATAAAATATGTTACTCTTTGTTTTTCAGGTGTAGAGTTGATAGCTGCATTTTATGGTTGTTTGTATGTGGGTAAGTTTTCAATGGAATGGAGATCTCTTTTTTTTTTATGCCCCTGTGACTTAAAGTCTTGGGCTTGTTATTTTACCCTTGTCTGTCCGTCCATTCAACTGTCCATACAAATAAAAAAAAACAACTTCAAAGGAATTTAACCTGCAATGAGTAGATGTACACACTCGCATCATTTAGAATTTTCAAAATGGCTGCCGTTGCCATGGAAACTAAAAAAAGGCTGGAAAATTCAAAGTTTCTCAAATTGGATAAAACTTTATTGGAAGGTTAACTAGTACCAATAGAAATGAATTTTGGGCTCATAATTTTCAAAATTGCCGCCATAGCCATGGAAACTGAAAAAAGGCAGGAAAATCTGAAATGTCTCAAATTGGATGAAACTTTACAGAAAGATTGCCTACCACCAATAGAAATGATTTAATGGTGTACCAGATGGAAATATGGTTGCTGATAAAAATTTGGAAAGGGAGATAATTCAATTGTATGTTTTCTTGAATAACGTGGAGGTATTTTATCATGTCCACACTTTTACTTGTACTGTGTCCACACCTGTATTGTGTCCTCACACCCTTAAGTTGCACTTACCCTATTGATTCACTTTTTTATTAATGAATACAAATAAAAATATACCTTGTTTAATATTTTCATTTCTTGACTCGTTGACCAATTTATGAAAAACTGTTGAGATAGCTGTGTTAAATGAAAATCTTAAATACTGAAATCCATTTCTGCCGTTGATCTAAAAATAATTTTCTTATTGTCTTGCATAATAAAGACTTACTTAATTCCAATGTTTAAATTGTAAGTTCAAGACACAAATATGCAATATTATTGTTTTGTTTGTAGGATTATATGACTGTTTTATATTTCCAGGTTGTGTCCCTGTAACGATACGACCTCCACATCCGCAGAATATAGCCACAACGTTACCAACTGTCAAAATGATTGTAGAAGTCAGTAAAGCTTCAGCCATATTAACCAGTTCTATGGTTCTAAAACTTATGAAATCAAAGGTAATTCACTTTTGATTAAGTAATTGTGTTTCAAGTCCGGCCTTATACCAGAATTCTTGCAAGCAGCTAAAACTTTTTTACAAATTGACAGAAACACATGTCCATTGAAATTGACCAATAGCTATTGTAAATTGATTGATGATGAATGTGAAGGTGTGAAAAGTAGGACTTGTCCAAGTGTGACTGGTCATTAGGGCCCGCATTGAGATGCGGGTGCCCTATAGTTTTCACTTTGTCTGTCCGTCCGTCTGTCCGTCAATCAACAATTTTTTTCGTCACAAATTCTTGGCTTGTATAAGTGGGAATGATTTGAAATTTGGTCTTAAGCTTGGAAATGATGAGTTGTATTGTGTAAGCAATTTTCAAGTTTGTCAGACTTCCACTACCTGTTTGCCGATACTTTGATTTTTTTTACTTTAACAAAATTTTCGTCACAGATTTCTTGGCTTCTTCAATAGGGAATGATTTGAAATTTGGTCTGGAGCTTAGAAATGATGACTTGTATTGTGTAAGCAATTTTCAAGTTTGTCGGATATCCACTTCCTGTTTGCCGATACTTTGATTTTTTTCTCTAAACGAAATTTTCATCAAAGATTTCTTGGCTTGTATAAGTTGGAATGATTTGAAATTTGGTCTGAAGCTTGGAAATGATGAGGTGTATTGCGCGACCTTCAAGTTTGTCGGACTTCTACTTCCTGTTTACCGATACTTTGATTTTTTTACTTTTAACAAATTTTCGTCACAGATTTCTTGGTTTATACTATAGGGAATGATTTGAAATATGGCCTGGTGCTTAGAAATGATGACTTGTATTGTGTAAGCAATTTTCAAGTTTGTCAGGTATCCACTTCCTGTTGTTGTCGATACTTTGATTTTTTTCTATGAACAAAATTTTCGTCACAGATTTCTTCGCTTCTACAATAGGGAATGATTTGAAATTTGGTGTGAAGCTTGATAATAATCAGTTGTATTGTGTAAGCAATTTTCAACATTGTCGGGCGTCCACTTCCTGTTTGCCGATTCTTTGATTTTTAACTATGAACGAAATTTTCGTCACACATTTCTTGGCTTCTACAATAGGGAATGGTTTGAAATTTGGTCTGAAGCATGGAAATGATGATTTGTATTGTGTGAGTGACTTATAGGTTTGTCAATGACTTATAGGTTTGTCAATGAATTAATTTCTGTTTTGCTGATACTTTGATTTCTAACTTTAAATGACTTGATATTTAGTCACAAGCTAAGAAAGATATAGTTTGGTAAAACTTCAAGAAATCACTGTATCCAGCAAATTACTGTATCAACACATTAGTGTGTCAAACAGAATTTGAATCCACACTCATCTGATTTTTACTTTTGCCCAGAGTTTCAGGATCAAAATTGTTGGGCCCTACCAACAACGCCAGTTTCGACATGCTGTAGTTGACCAGTCTTTTCATCAGAATGCAGTAGCTATTGATCAATTTTAATGTGAAGTCTTGTGTGAAAAAGCAATAATATTAGCTGGATCCAAAAGTTTTAGCGCACGAAAATAACCCCTATACGAAATGTTTGTCCAAGAAAATTGTGAAAATTCCATGTTTACAGAATGATTCTCTTAAATAAGTCGTCATGAAAATTTAGAATTTACAGTGTTTGGGTGATTTTGTACAGGTACAGTAGCCATGCAGGAGTTGAACCAATTAATTATTAAAAAATGTATAGAAAATGCAATCATGGAAAACAGTTCAAATGAGTCCAGGATTTTAAAGAAGTATGAAGAGTTATGATGTAAATGTCATTTGATGACACAAAAAAAAGGTCACTATAAAGTATCCAGCATTAAGTGAAATCAACACCTTAAAGATAGCTTATGATAATTTGTAGATTTGGAAAGGTGACCAATTCTGATGTAGATTGAAAATATTGGTTGTTAATAGTGATAAATGAATGACATCAAGGATTTTTATAGTGGGAAGGATTTGTATCTCGCATATCGTTATATCTGCTGCATTTAAAGATTTGTTGACCTGTGATACTTTGTAACAATAGACCAATTTCTAATGTATGTATTTATGAATGAATTGCCCCGAATGACTTGAGGTTAATCGGAGTAAATTGCGTCATGTAACATTGACGTCAAAATTTTCTGGGAAAATTCACCAATTGAAAACTACCGTATTTTACGGCTGAAAAGTCGATAGGGCGTATAGGTCGAAGGGCCCATTTTTGGGGAAAATTTTGGATCCGTTCTCAGATAGGTCGAGGGCGCCGTATAGGTCGACAGCCGACGATTTCTTGAAAGTAAGTATTGGTAAGTATAAGCTCTGTCCACTGTTTAAACTGATTATAATTTATGTTGTACTAGCTGATTTCAATGATTATTAGTTTTAATACAATCATTTTTTTTTGGGGTTATGAAAATAAATAAATTTAAATAAAGCGATGTTCATTGTTTGTTTTGTCATTTCCTTTTCAAAACAATATATAATATTGTTCAGCCTTGGGAATCTCAATTAAACTGTTGTTACAACTCATTATAGATTGTCAGTTTACTGGTGTAATATTTTAATCACTGATTAATGTTTATCCAGGGAAGCCATAAATATGTCAACAAGCTGTCTTGATGGCTTGACGTGTCCAGGTGTTATTCACTAATTAGGTCCAATTTTATCTCCAAGCCGTGATCCATTTCACTGACACAAATATTTAATTTCCCATAAAGATAATTCATTCAAAAGATTAAAGTAATTAAATTATGACAGCATACGTTAAGTTCCCGATTGCAATAATTTTCCTCGCCATGTTTTTACCTGTACGCATGTGCAAACATTAAGTGTAAGAGTTATTGTTCTTTGTACAGATGTACAAGTACGATAAGCAAATAAGCCAATAAGGATGGATAATTGATGTCCCTTATTGTTAAATATTAATCAAATGTTTTAAATACTGCAGAAACTTTCTTCAAAAATAAAAATATTCAGTCAGAAATACAACCCTGAAGAACCGTAACTGATTCATAGTTGTTCCAACTTTCATTGTAATTATAACCCAACAAACACTTCCTGCTTTGCGAGTATGCAAAAACACAAAACATTAAACAACATTAACTGTATTTTATTGTAATACTGAGATTTTAAATGATTTAATAGCAATATCAGGAACAAAAAATCAGGTCATAGAATCTTCTGGCATACCAATCAGACTTCTGCACTAATTTTTTCAGGCGAGAAAATTTTGATTTGATATCAGATAGGTCGAAACGGCAGAAAGGTTGAGCCCACCATTTTTTGGAAAAAAAATATCGACCTTTAGGCCGTAAAATACGGTAGTCTATAAGATGTTACACAAGTCTGAAATTTCTTCAATACACTTATACCCTTCATACAATTCTGAAATTTCTTCAATACACTTACACCCTTTATACAATTCTGAAATTTCTTCAATACACTAATACCCTTAATACAATATGAAATTTCTTCAATACTTCAAGAAATCTATATTGATGTTTAATAAAAAAACTAGATTCATGTCAGTTTATTTTGTGATGTATGATTTTATTGAAAATAATCATGCTGGATCATCCTGAACTCGTCAAATCTCATACAGATAATAGATCAAAAAACTTGTCAAAACACAATAAAAGTGTAAAATATCACTATGTAATTTTTTCGTTACTCAACTGAATAAAACTTGTGTACAAAAATGCAAGTTTTACGATATAATTATTGATTTTGAAGGAGAATTTAGAATTCAGATATCGCAGGAATCTTGAATTGGCAACAAGTCATCATGCTGCCATAGATAAATCACACGAAATTGAATCCTTCTCATTATGCAAATCATTGATGACATATTGATGGTTGCTGATGAATTTGAGGTTTGATTGATTATGAATACTTTATTTAAAACATAGAACACATATACATGTGCAAGCAGATATACATTGTACATACATACCGTATTTCTTCTTATTAACGCCCCCTACCTATATCTGGACTTTCAAGTCTTTTGACTTCTAATTAACGCCCCCAATTTCAATAAAAATTCAAGTATCGTACCTTTATTGTCCATGCTACATTGTTTCCAACAGCTTATTTACGCTTCGGTTGCTATCAGTGTGTTGACCGTCAATCAATATTATCACTACGGTGTCTAATTTCAGTTTCAATACACATTTAACACATCACTAGTAAATTACACATTGTGAATGAAAATAACAAAACTACACTACCGCTATGCTAATCTAATGTAAATTAAAAAAGTATCTACGTTCAAACGGCATGCTTCTAAAGAATATTTACACCATGTGAATAGTATTTAGTGACCTGGGCTATCGTAGTCTGATTCGGTCGCTTCCTCGTTGTCAGAGTCAANGGGTGCCCTATAGTTTTCACTTTGTCTGTCCGTCCGTCTGTCCGTCCGTCAACAATTTTTTTCGTCAAAGATTTCTTGGCTTGTATAAGTGGGAATGATTTGAAATTTTGTCTTAAGCTTGGAAATGATGAGTTGTATTGTGTAAGCAATTTTCAAGTTTGTCAGTCTTCCACTTCCTGTTTGCCGTTACTTTGATTTTTTTTACTTTAACAAAATTTTCGTCACAGATTTCTTGGCTTCTTCAATAGGGAATGATTTGAAATTTGGTCTTGAGCTTAGAAATGATGACTTGTATTGTGTAAGCAATTTTCAAGTTTGTCGGATATCCACTTCCTGTTTGCTGATACTTTGATTTTTTTCTCTAAACAAATTTTTCATCAAAGATTTCTTGGCTTGTATAAGTGGGAATGATTTGAAATTTGGTCTGAAGCTTGGAAATGATGAGGTGTATTGTGTAAGCGACTTTCAAGTTTGTCGGACTACTACTTACTGTTTACCGATACTTTGATTTTTTGTACTTTTAACAAATTTTTCGTCACAGATTTCTTGGTTTATACTATAGGGAATGGTTTGAAATATGGCCTGGTGCTTAGAAATGATGACTTGTATTGTGTAAGCAATTTTGAAGTTTGTCGGGTATCCACTTCCTGTTTGTCGATCTTTGATTTTTTTTCTATGAACAAAATTTTCGTCACAGATTTCTTCGCTTCTACAATAGGGAATGATTTGAAATTTTGTCTGAAGCTTGATAATAATGAGTTGTATTGTGTAAGCAATTTTCAACATTGTCGGGCGTCCACTCTCTGTTTGCCGATACTTTGATTTTTAACTATGAACGAAATTTTCGTCACAGATTTCTTGGCTTCTACAATAGGGAATGGTTTGAAATTTGGTCTGAAGCATGGAAATGATGATTTGTATTGTGTGAGTGACTTATAGGTTTGTCAATGAATTAATTTCTGTTTTGCTGATACTTTGATTTTTAACTTTAAATGACTTGATATTTAGTCTGAAGCTAAGAAATGATATAGTTTGGTAAAACTTCAAGAAATCACTGTATCCAGTAAATTACTGTATCAACACATTAGTGTGTCAAACAGAATTTGAATCCACACTCATCTGATTTTTACTTTTGCCCAGAGTTTCAGGATCGAAATTGTGGGGCCCTTCCGACAACGCCAGTTTCGACATGCTCTAGTTGACCAGTCTTTTCATCAGAATGCAGTAGCTATTGATCAATTTCAATGTAAAGCCTTGTGTGAAAAAGCAATAATATTAGCTGGATCCAAAAGTTTTAGCGCACGAAAATACCCCCTATACGAAATGTTTGTCCAAGAAAATTGTGAAAATTCCATGTTTACAGAATGATTCTAGTAAATAAGTCGTCATGAAAATTTACAATTTACAGTATTTGGGTGATTTTGTATAGGTACAGTAGCCATGCAGGAGTTGAACCAATTAATTATTAAAAAATGTATAGAAAATGCAATCATGGAAAACAGTTCAAATGAGTCCAGGATTATAAAGAAGTATGAAGAGTTATGATGTAAATGTCATTTGATGACACAAAAAACAGGTCATTATAAAGTATCCAGCATAAAGTGAAATCAACAAATTAAATGTAGCTTATGATAATTTGTAGATTTGGCATAGTGATGAATTCTGATTGAAAATATTTATAGTATAACTAATCGACCGTGATGAATATCAATAATATTAATGTCACGAGTGCCAAACAACGCAGGATTAAATGAGTATTGGAACTTGTTCCAAAACGAGTTTAATCCATTGCGTTGTTCGACACGAGTGACATTATTATTGATATTCATCACGGTTGATTAGTTATACTTATTATTATATAGATTTTCAAATCTATAAACAGATTTTGGATGCAATCTTATGGGGATTATCTTTTTAATATCAATGCGCCATGTGTTTACATTGACGATAATTTTGTGACGTCATTTCCTGGAGTGAAAATAAATTGTTTATTTCACTGAGTGAAAATATGAGATTTATTCGATTGAGAAAACTCGATAAATTACTGCTATCTATATAATAATGGTTGTTAATAGTTAAAATGAATGACATCAAGGATTTTAATAGTGGGAAGGATTTGTATCTCACATATCGTTATACCAGCTGCATGTCTAGATTTGTTGACCTGTGATACTTTGTAACAATAGACCAATTTCTAATTTCGACATGTATTTATGAATGAATTGCCCCGATTGACTTGAGGTTAATCGGAGTAAATTGCATCATGTAACATTGACGTCAAAATTTTCTGGGAAAATTCACCATTTGAAAACTAGGCTATAAGATGTTGCTTATGCCCTAAATACAATTCTGAAATTTCTTCAATACACTTATACCCTTTATACAATTCTGAAATTTCTTCAGTACACTTATACCCTTAAGGATGGTCACTCCTCAGGTTTTTGAAACTGTCTCTGACTTTCGGGATTCTCATATTTTATCCATCATGATGCATTAGAAAATTTTGCACACTGACCCCCAATTTTCTTTTCAAAATATATTTGTATACATCTTGAATACACTTCTGACAAAATTTGATGAAATTCTTGATATATCTTCACTGTATTTCAAAGGTCGATTGCCCTAATGCAAAGTTAATGAAAAATCTAGAGGAGTTTGGTTTCCCGCCAAAATTTTAAGCACTTTAATCTCAAAAGCGATCACACTGACCTATCAATATTTTTTGCTTAAAATGATGTATGATTGACGTTCTATTAAATAAGCATACTGATTTCAAGTCCTTGACATTCTGAACTTGAGGAGTGACCCTCCTTAATGCAATATGAAATTTCTTCAATACATCAAGAAATCTATATTGAAGTTAGGCCATGAGAAAAAAAAATTGGTTCTCAGGCCCTCCCTCGTCTTGTTAGGGGGCTTGAAAAAAAGCCCCTCATTGACCCTGTTTTTTGCCATTTCAATAAAATAAAAAGGAAAAATCACCTCACTCACTACATTTTTGGTGGTTTTTACAATGTAAAAAGCTGCCTCATCTATTTTTTAGCAAATAAAAAGATAAAAAAAATCACCTCCCTCCCTCATCAGTTTTAATGAAAAATGGCCTGAGAACCAATTAATTAATTTTGCATGGCCTTACAAAAACTAGATTCATGTCAGTTTATTTTGTGATGTATGATTTTATTGAAAATAATCATGTTGGATCATCCTGAACTCGTTGTCAAATCTCTTACAGATAATAGATAAAAAAACTTCTCAAAACACAATAAAAGTGTAAAATATCACTATATAATTTTTTGGTTACTCAACTGAATAAAACTTGTGTACAAAAATGCAAGTTTTATGATATAATTATTGATTTTGAAGGAAGAGATTGAATCTAGAATTCAGATATCGCAGAAATCTTGAATTGGCAACAAGCCATCATGCTTCCATTGATAAATCACACGAAATGAATCCTTCTCATTATGCAAATGCTTGATGACGTATTGATGGTTGCTGATTAATTTGAGGTTTGATTGATTATGAATACTTTATTTAAAACATAGAACACATATACAAGCAGATATACATTGTCCATACATAAAAGCATGTCTGAACACACATCATGCAAATTGAACAGTTTAACCCCACAAATTTACATAAAGTATCAATACAGCCGAAACTCCGTAGCTCCAACACAAAAGGGGTCTATGAAAACAGTTTCAGCTAGAGGGATTTTTGAACTATCAAGGTCTGACTGTTGAAACTTGAACAAAGGGACCAAAAAAATTGGTTCAAGACATCCATGGTGTTCAAGCAATTGCAGTTTGAGCCATAGAAGTTCTACTGTAGTTACTTCATCATGAAAAACAATAAAGAATGAGAAACATTGGTCAGTTATCTCCCTGTACCAAGTTACATGTATATGGTCAAAATGGAGATAATTAGCATATTAATAGCCTCTATTGATATTTAAATTAAAATTATCTTCAGTATGACCATATTTTACTAACTTGGTACAGGGAGGTAACCGACAAATGTTTCTCAATTAACATAACATTGAAAATATGTTTAAGGGAGTACGAGTGTCAGATTTCAGAAGCATTCTATATCCTCGGGTTTTATCCATTCAAACAGTGCTAATTTTTTTTGCACATGGATCACATTTTCTTGGTTATAAGTCACTTTAAAATACATAAAATAGACTGTGTATAAAATTTAATCAACTTCCAATTATAATTTCATATATTTAAAGGCCTATAAACATCTTATGCAAATTGGAGGAAAACTCTAGAGAGATCTGTTTCCCGCTAAAATTTTGACGTCTTATATCTCAAAAATTCCTACATGGATTTTCAAAATTTTATGCTCAAGTTGTTCCGTTAGTAGTGCTCTTCAGAACAAAAGGTCAGAATTTTAATTCTAATTATAAAATTTCTGACACTCGTACTCCCTTAATATATTTTTTACTTATTTTTCCAATATTGACTTGGCATAACAGACTGGTATTCTTTGTCAATGTTTGAATGACAGATTGCACTTTCTTGTCACTCTAGAGATCAAATCATTAATGTTGAATATGCTCTACTTTATATTATAGGAAGCTACATCTATAGTAGAACCCAAGGCTTGGCCTACATTTATAGATACAGATGATTTAACAAAGAAAAAGTTGACAGTAGTTTACAGGGCACCAACACCAGAAATGATCTGTTACCTAGACTTCAGTGTATCAACAACAGGGATGTTAGCTGGAGTTAAGGTTGGATATTTGTATAATTTCAGTACCAGAAATGATCCTCTCGCTGAATGCATCCCTATGTGTACCTATTTTCCTGCTTTAGAAAGAGTTCCATAGTGTCCCATATAATTGTGGATGAATAGCAATGCATTTACCCTCTGAAAAAGCTCCTATGTGTTATTTTTCAGCTCACCTCACGAAGTGAGGGAGGCTTATGTGATACCCCTAGCGTCCGCGTCGGCATCCACGTCCGCATGCGGTTAGGAAGAATGGTTAAGGTCCATTCCTGCTTACTGACATGCCCCACATCAACCATATTGGTATGCCTGATGCATTTTGGGGTGAGGACTAGAATGCCTGCTTCGGATGCTGTCTCTGACCTACATTTTACGCATGAGCGACTTGTTTAGGTAGAATGGTTAAAGTCCATTCCCGCTTACTGACATGGCCCACATCAACCATATTGGTACATGTATGTGTGATGTATTTTAGGATGACAACAACAATGCATGCTTCGGATGCTGTCTCTGACCTACATTTTACACATGAGCGACTTGGTTAGGCAGAATGGTTAAAGTCCATTCCTGCTTACTGACAAGGCCCACATCAACCATATTAGTATGTATGATGCATTTTTGGATGACCACAACAATGCATGCTTTGGATGCTGTCTCTGACCTACATTTTACGCATGAGAGACTTGGTTAGGTAGAATGGTTAAAGTCTATTCCTGCTTACTGACATGGCCCACATCAACCATATTGGTATGTATATGCATTTTGGGATGACAACAACAATGCATGCTTCGGATGCTGTCTCTGACATATATTTTACTTATGACTGAATCTGTTATAAAAAATGATTATAGTCCATTCCTGTTAATTGACATGTGCAACATGTGACAATGCTGCACAAAGAGGTGAGCTTAGCAGGCTGTGGCTGCTTTCTATGTTTTTATATCAAAGTGCAAATTTAAAACCGTGTTGAAATATCATTATTGTAGATTTGAAAACAAGTCAAAAATGTAAAAATATTTCATCACATAAAAAACCTGAACTTTTCAAGAATAATTCATACAATCATACAAGTATATAGTCTTGTCCACAGTATTGCAAAAGCACAATTCCCTGTAAACTTGTCTAACCTTTTGAACTATGACACTTAAACAATCTATACAGTATGCTTCATATCTTTAATCATTTTTGTGACTAAGATTCTTTCTCTTTCAGATGTCACATGCGTCTGCTACAGCTTTATGTAGAGCTATCAAATTACAGTGTGAATTTTATCCATCAAGGGATGTAACTCTATGTTTAGATCCTTACTGTGGATTAGGTTTCGTGTTATGGTGTCTTACCAGGTAATGGAACAAATTTCTTAGAATAACAGTTGCATAGCACATTGCCTTGTCCTTACATTAGGACTGTTAAAAAAGAACATTCTAAAATGAGGATGGGAAAGGGTAATTTTCTGTATGCATCTTGTTTTATAGTGTTTGTACAACAAAACTCAAAAGTAACTTTTTCGCTCAAATTAGTGCATGACATAGGGCACAAACAGGGTACATGCCCATTTTTATCTGGCATATGTTGTTGTATTACTCAAATTATTTGACCTTATTGGTCATGGTTCATTTGTATCAGGGTTTTTATCTTTCAACTTGCCAAAAAGACAGAGAAAACTAGTCCACACCGAATCCAAGAAATACATTGTAAATTAGAGTAATATATATGTACTTTTATTTTATTTTTATTTTTTTTTTTTTTGCACATTTGTGAAAATTTTGAACTTCTTGACCTGACCTATGCATAGATGGCAACAATTACAATGTTTCAACCAAAAAGGAAATGGTCAGAAACAAAATGTTTTCTATGTCATTCATTATTAAAAGAGTTATCTTCCATTACACAAATTGTAGAAAAATGCAATGCTTTAAATTTACACTTTGAAAACAGTTTGCAGATCTATTGCCAAATGTTTTATGATCTTCACATTTTTGTTCAAACCACAATATAGCTAAAATATTTCTGAAGTTGTGCTAAACAGCAATCAATCAATCTTTACATTTTTCATGATATGACTGAATTTATAATTTCAGTATATACTCTGGTCATCATTCCATACTTATTGCACCATCAGAAGTAGAAACAAATCCAGCAGTGTGGTTAACAGCTGTTAGTAATTATAAAGGTAAGTCTATTGCACCATCAGAAGTAGAAACAAACCCGGCAGTGTGGTTAACAGCTGTTAGTAATTATAAAGGTAAGTCTATTGCACCATCAGAAGTAGAAACAAACCC
>MJUU01015345.1:56673-68371 GCA_002080025.1 Modiolus philippinarum | reverse complement strand
TTAACATGGGACCCTATGGGAAAAGCATATATTTGCTATCTTCTCTGAAGTTACTGAAGCAAATGGAACAAAACTTTACAGGAATGATGTATGAAAGGTCCTTTACTTAGTTTGCCGAAATTTTTTCGATCCGTGAAAAAACATGGCCGCCAGCATAGAACATAGTTTAACATGGGACCCTATGGGAAAAGCAAAATTTGCTATCTCCTCTGAAGTTACTGAAGCAAATGGAACCTAACTTTACATCAATGATGTATGGAAGGTCCTTTATTTAGTTTGCTGAAATTTTTTCAATCTGTGAAAAAACATGGCCGCCAGCGCAGAACATAGTTTTACATGGGACCCTATGGGAAAAGCATATATTTGCTATCTCCTCTGACGCTACTGAAGCAAATTGAACCAAACTTTACAGGAATGATGTATGGAAGGTCCTTTACTTAGATTGTCGAAATTTTTTTTATCTGTGAAAAAACATGGCCTCCAGCGCAGAACATAGTTTAACATGGGACCCTATGGGAAAAGCTTATATTTGCTGTCTCCGCTGAAGTTACTGAAGGAAATGGAACCAAAGTTTACAGGAATGATGTATGGAAGGTCCTTTCCTTAGTTTGCCAAAATTTTTTCGATCCATGAAAAAACATTGCTGCCAGCACAGAACATAGTTTAACATGGGACCCTATGGGAAAAGCAAATATTTGCTATCTCCTCTGAAGTTACTGAATCAAACGGAACCAAACTTTACAGGAATGATGTATGGTAGGTTCTTATCTTAGTTTGCTGAAATTTTTTTGATCCGTGAAAAAACATGGCCACCAGCGCAAAACATAGTTTAACATGGGACCCTATGGAAAAAGCATATATTTGCTATCTCCTCTGAAGCTACTGAAGCAAATTGAACCAAAAAACTCTACAGGAATGATGTATGGAAGGTCTTTTATGGAGATTGCCAAAATTATTCCGATTCCTTTAAAAACATGGCTGCCAGCGCAGAACATAGTCTAACATGGGACCCTAAGGGAAAAGCATCTATTTGCTATCTCCTCTGACGCTACTGAAGCAAATTCAACCAATTTTTACAGTAAGGATGTATGAAAGGTACTTGGATCTAACAAGAAAGATGGCCTCCAGTGCAGAACATAGTTTAACATTGGAGCAAGGAATGAGATAACCATCCTTATAATCATCATCTCTGAAATGTATAGAAGGTCCTTTGCAAAAATTATTCATTTCAATAGGATCAGAAAAAAAACATGGGTGCTAATGAAGAACATAGCTAAACATTTGACCCCATTGGTAAGGAAACATCTTTTTTAGTCGTGTATTGCGTAGAAGCATTTTGCCAGGTGAGCGATACAGGCTCAGTCTCTGAGCCTCTAGTTTTATTTCTAGTCCGATTTTGATGCAGTTTTTAAGGCAGGTTCTCTGCCTTCTAGCTGTCGGGTAAAGCCATCTTGAAAAAGGTCTGTTTCAACCAGACTCTTACATTAAGGAGACTACTCTGTATGAAAAGAATCGGAATGATCCAGACTATCATTAAAAACGCGTACGGCTTACCAGTTATTCATACGAAGGCACAAAAAATAATCCATTCATGTGGCGATACAGTGTCCATTTCATGATCAACTACATCGTTTTATGTGTTTATTGTATTTATTTAATATCTTTTAAGAGATACTTTGCTTTTTTAATCCCAGAGCACTTTAACTGACATTCGAAATTCACGATTCGGTTCATTCATAAAAATTTCCTGTGGCGCCAATTTTTATGAATGGATACATAGTAACTTCTAGTTTCGCTGTTGTAACCAGAGTTGTTAACCCTCCGGTCTCACCGTGAGGCTACCGGTTTCGGCAGCCGGTCTCACGTCTACCGATATGTCTCTGAAAGCTCCCGCTATTAAAATTTTCTCTCAATGATATTTTTCCGTTACACCGGAAGTAAATATTGGCTGTTCCAATCACACCCTGCGAGGTAAACAAAGGCTGTTCCATTCACATCCCGCCTAACGAGATTACGCGAGAACACGAATCAGCTGTGTATTAACGACAAAATGGCGTCGCCTCCGCGAAAAGGGTAGATACAATTCAAAATTCCAAAATAAATGGATAAAAGAGATGGACTTTTTGAGCAAGAGTGATAAATATATACACGCAGTGTTTCTGTTGTGTGGCATAACCTTTGCCTTAGTGCACGGAGGATGAAATGACGTTGTTCGCTATAGAGAAACAGAGGGACACAAAGTAGTGCTCGACTTCGGACTCAAAATGCTGAAATTCTGTTTACATTATTCACAGTAACTTCGATGTTTTGTTATTTGTAGCTGAGCACAACCTACCATTCTCAGTAGCTTGCACTGATGAGACATAAGTTGTCGAAATGCCCATATGTAGATAGTAAATTTACAGTGACTTCGTTATTGAGTTATTTAATCACATGCAAAAATAATGAAACTTAAGAACTAGATGACTTGACAGAGGAAGTGTCAAAATTGGAAATATCAACATTAATTAAGCCACCGAGTGTTACACTTGTACTCGGGCTTGTACTTTGGAATACTTACATGTACGTATACCAACAAAGAGGAGCAAGACAATGAAATGTAAATAAATAGATTTTTAAATAAATTGCCAACATCCCATATAAAAACTGAAAAGACAACCTAAACCGGGAAGGAAAATTTCGGATTTTAATTCTTGAAAAAATTAAATGTCAAGATTTCAGCAAAACAGTAATAATTACAGAACTTCTGGAATACCCAGGAACCTGCCTTAACAGCATTCCATGCTTTGATTTTTCAATGGATTCCATATGAAAAATTAACATGGCGCTAAACTATTAGATATTTGATCACATGTTTCCTTTTGTAGCAATAAGGGGACAAACGGGTCGAAATAGCAAATGTGCAAATTAAATAAATTTTTTATTTTTCATTGGATTTCAATGGGATTTTTTTCTTTACATTCCTCCTGTCTTAAGCTTTCAGTAGTATGTCAACGGATTTTGCGTATCTCTTACCGTTTCCGAGCTGTAAGGGGTCAAAGGAGTCAAAATTGCAATTTTCACAAATATGTAAAATCTTTATTTCTCATCGGATTTAGATATTTTTTTCTCTAGTTTGTGTCCAGCTTATTATTGTTTCAGTCTCCTTATTGTGTCCATCTAGTTACTGTGTCAAGCTCTTAACTGTGTCCACATTCGCCTTACATTGCACTTGTTCAAATTTCAGTGGTCGACATGCTGCGCTCCGCGTAGCCCTTTATTTACCCTAGTGGAATTAATGATAATTCTGCATGAATTTGAAATCTGATTAAGTAATAAAGAAAACTTGCATCTCATTAATTATTTATTCTTAATATATATTTATTTTTATTGTTTTACAGTGCCGTATTTACATGGACTAATTTACTTGTGGTTGTCGTAGAGCTAGAAGGACATGAAAATGAGGCTTTAGATCTGGTACCCTTAGTAACAAATGTAACATTAGAAGAGCACTACTTAATAGTAGGAGTTGTTGTGGTGGTAGATCCCGGTGTCATACCCATCAATTCACGCGGAGAAAAACAGCGAATGCATCTGCGTGATGGTTTCCTTGCCGATCAACTAGATCCTATATATGTTGCCTACAACATGTAGAATTAGAAAAGACCTTTCAGAAGTGAATCTCACCTTAGTTACAATGATGAATCCAGAGCTGAACATTCATGCAGATCCAGCACAAGGTTATATCCAAGTTGTCAGAGATTATCTTATGAAAAATATTTCATGGGATTTCATTGATTTAGCTTATGACCTCAGTTTTTCATTTGTGAAATTTTGAACATACCTATCCCATAATGTTGAGCTAATACCTTGATAGATGCTAAGGTCTCAGTAAAAGGAAAAGATTTGAAGACCAAACAGACATGGTCTTCAGAGCTAATATCCACGGTTATAAGTAGTTATGTTCATGGATATCAAATTTTGCAATTTATATTTATTTTCGTCTCAAAATAATCACAATTTCTTATCATTCTTTGGATAAAGTCTCAAATGAATTTTATTTCACTATGTGCAATTTTCACATTATCAAATCAATTGTAAATAACAAACTAAAAAATTTTGTACCATCATAAATTTTCCACACCATGATGTGTGGTTAGTTATTTTCACATTGATAAAAGATTTAGTGATTCTTTCAACATTCTTTGATTTTATTTTCGAAAACAGAAATGTTAATGTTTTCTTGATAAAAATATTTCACAAAGTACAATATCCATATTGTGTAAGCTACCAATTGAGTGAAAATTTTGTATCGACAGAATACAAGAAGAAGAAAAAATATAGCATAATGATACAAAAAAGAAATCGCATGTACATGTATATGTAATCTATATTTTACCAGTGAAAACTATTTAAGAGATTTATTATTGTACAATATCCTTATACATTGCATGTAGTCAAGAAAATGTAGTGGCAGAATATGTCAAGAAGAACAGAATGCATGTAATCTAGAAAATATCTGGATTTTAAATGTTAATTAGTCTTCAAATGATGTTTTCAGGTAAAAAAAAAGGACGATATGTCACAATTAATTTGTGCGTTCAAATTTAATTTCAAATTTTAATACAAAAATTGAAACTTGTTAATTCATGTGTAACCCATTCCATAATTCAGTTAATCATTAAAAAATATTGAAAGAAGTGTTCTAGGAACAAGAACCATCGCTTTTTCACACAGAATACAATAAAACTTGGTTATTATGCCACTAAAATGCCACAATTTGCCCAGCCAAATTTTGCTGATATAAGATATTTGAAGATAGATTGATTACACTTATGCTAAAAAAGGGCTAACTTAGAAAAATGGACTCTCAAAAACTGTGGCATAAAGCCATGTGGCAAATGCAATGTGGAACATAATACTGAGATATGTTCTCGATTAAACATAGATTTGTACTAGTATACTGTATGGTTGTTATATTTCGCGGGGTATTAATTTTCACGCTATTCGCATTTAAAACGATAAGCGCGAAAATTTACACCCGCGAATATTTCACTGTGTACTTGAATATCAATGAATATAATTACTTCAACTAAAAATCCGCGAATATAAAACCCCGCAAATAAACCCTACTCTGAAAACCGCGAAAATTTAGTACCGCGAATATAAAGCCCTATACAGTAACTTAATACCAATATGATTGACAACAATACTTGAGGAAACTGCTTATAATTTATTGTCGACATGTTTCGCCCTCAACTTAAGTTATAGTTATTTGAATGTAATGTGTATGAATAACCCACCTTAAGTCATTTGTTTGACTTCTCTATTCAGGATTGCAATGCAGTAGTTAGGTATTATAATGAATTCAGTACACTATCTCTTTAAAAAAGAGAATTTTAATTCTTTTCTTTCCTGATTTCGACTCTAGCTATTTTTATGATATTTATATTTCCTATTATTATTTATCACAGAATAATATATATTTTTGTGGTAGGCCAGTAGTTACTATTTTTGTCTCATGTAGGAAATTCAAATAATTGAAAAAAATATCTTATAAAGTTGACATAATATTGACACAATGTCAATTTCAAAAACCTGGATTATTTTTATGAGGTAAAATCTATTGTCTTATTTATTTATTTATTAGAAATATGTCAACCTTTTTTATTTGTTAAGGAAAACTATGTTGACCATTCTTGGTCAGAGTACCTGTGAAAATAGACAACCTGTCTTAAGTGGTCAATTTTTTCCTGTCTCTTATATTACTAGTTCTATGATGAAATTGAAACTGTTATATGAATTTGAATAAAAAATTCTTTTTCTTTTTGTATTCAAAGAAAATTTTATGAATTTGACTGAATTCTTTTGTATTATTGTTTATTTGATATCAACCAAAAATAAGAAAACCAAGTAACATAAAAACCATTATACAGAATTAGTGCTTTATTATTTATGTTTCTATTTATAGATTTTGCAGATATTTCATTTCATTCTTATGAAACCCATTTTAATACAAAGACTAATATGTTCTTATACAAGACCATATTAAAGATAAGGGATATCTTCCACGAGTGTGAGAAATTCCCTCTTTTCCCAAGTGAAACAGGGGTAAAAGACGTAGAATTCCTCACATGAGTGGAAGATATCTCGATCTTTAATTTTGGTCGAATATTAGAACCTATTTCTTCCGTAAAATACAAAAACCAATCGAAAGAAAGTGAATCTTGCCATTTCTGGTGGAGTTCTCAATTTTAAGGTCAAATCATCCATGGAGTTTATTGTGGTAACAATTGTAACGTCGAACAAATCGCAACGTTGAATTGGACAATTACCCTTGTAAGACAGCTTCACGTGACCCTGTCTTCTCTTGGCTGTCTTACATGGAAAACATCCATTTACGGAAGAAAAGGTCTTCTTTTCAGCATATGAGAAAAATTACCAGTTTTTTCATTGGGTCAATGTTTCTTCCCAGATCCTTTCCCATTGTCGATTAAAGGGATATTGGTATTAAATTAATCGCAAATCTATGAAATTTGTTACTCTGTGAATAATATTACTTTCACAATACATTAATAGATTTATTTATTAGAAATGATGAATTTCTTAAAATTGAAAGACACCTGAGCATTTGACATGACAAAATAGTCCAGTTTTATATTTACAAAGCCAGTATTGTCCTTTTTAAATATTTTGATTCACAAAAGAGGGAAATTTTAAGTCATGACCTTTTCGTGTTTTGCATACCTGTCAGTCATTGTGATACTAATTTATTTCTTGGTGCTTTTTTTACAGAATCATGCATGTGAATTGTTTACAAAATTTTCCCAAACAGATAAGCATGAAAAATCTAGAAATTATTTCACAAAAATGATCATCTATTAATACAAATTTATGTAAATACAATCGTTACGACATTTTTACACCAATCATGTTGAAATCAAACTTATTAATTTTTTGCACAATGAATGCTTTCTGCCTTTTATTTCATAGTTACTTTTTTGTTATTTGTCTTTTTAAATATTAAATATTATTTCCTAAGTTATTACTATGTATTCCACAACGTGTTTTTGTTTGTTTGTAATTTACGAGTGGCGTGAATTATTTGTACATAAGATGAATATGTGTAGCTAAGCTATTCAGTTTTTAAAATAAAAAAGTGCTGTTTATGTTTTGTATATAAATCTAATTATTGTGAACGAATGCATTGACGTGTGCCAACGTGTGCGTAAGCAGTTTGTGTACTTACTAAATTGTGCATTGAAGTGTAAGGCTGTCGTAAAGATATATGTGCAATATTTTTTATATACATCATGTTCTTTGTTCTCGTATTCCACTCAAATAAATATCAATCTACTTTGGTCACACAGTGCTGGAATAATTGTTATTAGACAAAATAGTCTAATTTTTTTATTGTTAGATATTTAGTTACGTCAATTTTTTTTTACGATGAATAGAATAGACTAACATGAATCTTATAAGTAAAACTGCCAATCATTAATTTTTCTCTGTCAATGAGATTTTGATGAGGAACAAGATGTTTAAGTACATACCCTGCTTGTCCGCCATGGATTTTCGTATCACGCAATTTCATTACAAGTTAGAGGTATTGCCACTTGAGTAAAAAACTTATAGCTAGGTCTGACATTCAAAAACAATATCAAATGTGTAAATTCATGTATAAATAGTTAATTCATGTATAGTTTTTATACATTTAGCCAAATGACCATTTTTGTAGCAAGTTATTACAGTCCAAGGCTTTTCATTTTATGCGTAAAGGTTTTAACACTTGATAAAAAATTGATAGTTATGTCATTCAAAGACAAAATCAAATACAAATGTATGTAAATTCATATAAAGTTGGATAATTCTTGAATAGATTTGTACATTTAGCCAAACAACCAGATTTGTACTAATTTATAACAATCAAAGATGTTTTTTGAAAGTAAACTTTCCTTTTCTTTCATAATTTCAATGAAATATGCACCACAATTTTATCAATACATATTAGTACATGTATATAATTTCATACATCATAAATTTTATTTGAAAATGAAAGAAATTTTCAATAATTTTTTAACCCCAATAAACTGAAGATTAAAAAACCTTAAATTGGAAATTTGATCAAAAGCATACCACCAAACATAGAAAGGTATAATTAGCACAAAAGTGTTTTAGCTATATACATATGCAGAAATTCAAATTTCTCAATTTGTAGGCTATAGTGTGTAAAGCATCCATCGTGTAACAAAAAAAGTTGCCTCTTGTATAAGAATGAGATAAAATGGTATGTTGAAGATTTTGATAGCCAAGGATGCATGTGGGCTGTTCAAGACCAACATGTACAGAATGAAGCATTCTTCCACTGCTATGGAATGAATTTAGTGGTCTGCTAAGTTATTGTATGGAATATGGAAGAATTGATTATTTATGCATTTTCTTTCAAAAGGTTTTTTTTCAAATTAATCCATGAATTCACATTTTTTCTTTTATGAAATTCCTCACCAAATAAATTAACTTTCACCTTTTCATATAATTGAACTTCACTTGATCACTCAAAGAACACACTATTACTGTAAATAGTTGGGTATTCCTGAACTAATATAAGCATTGATATCTGTTAAAAGGAAACCCTGAATAATCCAGAAATCTCTCAATTTAAACCAGACTTCACATGAGAGGCCTTACTAAACCAGAAAAGCTGTATAAACTGAACCCTGAGTAAACCTAAGACTCTCCCCAGGAAATCTGATAGAACCAGAAACCTTTATAAACTAAATCTTGTCAAATCCAGAAACTTGTCTAAACCAAATCTTGAACAAACTAAACTAACAACTTGCCTACACCAAAGCCTAATTAAACCAGAAACCTGTCTAAATTGAACCCTAACTAAACCAGAAACTTGTCTAAATTGGACCCTGACTAAACCAGAAACCTGGCTAAACTGAACCCTGACTAAACCAGAAAACCATCTAAATTGAACCCTGACTAAACCAGAAAACCGTCTAAATTGAACCCTGACTAAACCAGAAACCTGTCTAAATTGAACCCTAACTAAACCAGAAACTTGTCTAAATTGAACCATGACTAAACCAGAAAACTGTCTAAATTGAACCCTTACTAAACCAGAAACCTGACTAAACTAGACACCTAACTAATCTAAACTCATAACTAAACCAGAAACCTGACTAAACTGAACCATGACTAAACCAGAAACTTGTCTTAATTGAACCCTTACTAAACAAGAAAACCGTCTAAATTGAACCTTGACTAAACCAGAAACCTGACTAAACTAGACACCTATCTTATCCAAACTCTTAACTAAACCAGGAACCCTCTTAACCCAAAACCTTATATCAGTATCTATTCGATCTGGACATGAGTATTAAAAACCTGTCAAAATTGAATATGCTGGGAGATCTCTTCATATTCTGAACCTGTATAAATTGAACACCTGTCTTAACCAAACAAAACCTCCAACCCAATAGGGGTTCAGCTTAGACTAGTTTTACTGTACATTGGGAGTATTGACAATTTGATAATTATAATCTATGGTATAGGGCCTGTAAGTTTCGTCATGTGACACCGAGAAATCACGATAAAAAAGCAATTTGAAAACGTTTCCTGCCAAAATATGATGTTACAGGATTATAATGTTCAAATTTTTGGCTATAAACATCACGTGTTCTTGTTAAAAATGCAACTCCTGGGTGCAGATTTGGTACCCGGAAATTCTAAAATTGTATGAAACTTACAGACCCTATTCAGCAATTTCTAGATTTGAGCTTTGGAGGTTTTACTGTACATGGTACTACTGACTATTTAATCATTATAGTCTATAATTTAAAAGTTTGAGCTTCGGAGGTTTTATATTTGTCATCTGCATTTATTTGTGTGAGTTTTGAGAACAAATATTTATCATGTAACTCGTTGGAATGAGTAGAATTTATTGAATGCATACGAGTAGTGTTGTTTTATTATGAGTTTTTTGTAAGTGTAAAATCAATGGGATTTCTTCTATTCCCAAGCTAAAATAAAAACTAAGCTATTTGTACTATATATGTGTTGTTTTCTGTTCCCATGGCTACGCTGAGTAGACATTGGTCATTTTAAGCCGGCCTGTAGTGTAGGAGGGCATAGGATTGACATTTGGTAAGGTCAAATCAAATAATTTGTTTTAAAATTCCTTATTCCCTGCTCCTGTAAATTTGTAGCATTGAGGAGTAAAAACAAAGACTGAATGGCTTGAAGGAGTATAGATAAACAATGAAAAGATATGGAGTAAATACAAATAAGACAAAGTCTCTACAAATACATGGTATAACCAAGCAATGAAACTGCTTTTATTGTTGTTCTTCATCTTGAAGTCAACATGAGGCCTTCAACAATGAGCTATGCTTATACGACATAGTTTCCTCTGCAAGCCTGCTTGGTATGTTGGTATAGAACAAATGTACCTCACTGAAACAGCTGAAAGTCTGCTCTGTCTGCCTGTCTGTCCACCACAAGGAGATTAATGGCTTTGGGCAACTAAATCACCTGGCTCTTGCCAGGAGGAGCTTCTACCATTGTTTAGTGTTCATTGTCAACACCTCAGTTAAGGATCATCTTCTCAGAGACTGCAAAATACAGTCGAACTTTGATGGCTAGAACACCCAAAGGACGGATGAAAACAGTTGGAGCCCGAGTGGTGTCCGAGATATCGAGGTCGAACTATGTTTAATTTAGAACAAAGGGACCACAAAAAGGGTTCGAGGCATCCATGGTGTTCCAGTTATTGCAGCTTCAGCCATCAAAGTTCTACTGGATACCTGAACTTGGTCATGCTAGTACTTTGCCATTTCCCTTTTAAATTGCATTTTGAATTTCTGCATCTCATTCACGATGGCCACAAGCAGAGAATATAGTTCAGCATTGAACAAAATAGGAAAACAAATTCATAGATCTTCCCACCCGAAACAACATGACCAGTTGGAACCAGACTTGTTCACGCTTCTCATTAGATGGCCCACTTTAAGAATGTAGTCCTGCACCTGATTAAAGATGGCTGCCATAGGGAACAAAATTTAACATTGGACCATAGTCACCATACAGTAAGTACATCAAAGATCTTCTCAGAAATTAATTGACCAAGAAGAATCAACCTTTTAAAATTGGTGTTTTGTAGGTCAACACCTCATATAGTAACATAAATTAACTATATTTGAAGATTTGAAGCTCATTGAAAGATCTTCTCTGGAGCCTTTGTGCAAATTGGGAGAAACTATCTCTGAGATCTTTAGTTTTACCTTGCGTTTTATAGAAATTTACTGTTTTTATCAAAATTCTAAATACTTAATTAAAAATACTGAGACTTTATTCTGTGTATGCCACTCGGTAGATTCCTTGGTACTGGATTTGGCCTACTATTTCAATATTTTTGGTAATGAGTACTTCTTTTTATACGACCGCAAAAATTGTGCGGTCGTATATTAATGGTGTTGGCGGCGTCGTCGGCGTCTGTGGACAGCATAACTTTGCTTCTAGTGGACGGATCTTTATGAAATTTTAGTATGATGTATCTTGGCACAGGCGTAAACAGAGGTTTTAATTTGGAGTTGATGGCCCCGCCCGTTTTAGAAAAAGGGGTGAAATTGGGTGTTTTCACATTTTTGACTGTAGAATCTTTATTAATTGTTGGATTTTGATGGGGTTTGTTTCAGTGTGCTCCTGAGGAAAT
>MJUU01015345.1:33389-46343 GCA_002080025.1 Modiolus philippinarum | reverse complement strand
TCTCAAATACTGTAGGAGATTTGCTCCGGACAAATGATGTACCCATTTGGCAGCCGCCCGCCCGCCATTTTCACCATTTTAATAACCGGATTTTTCCAACGGAAAACCCGGTTAATAATATTTTTTTTTAGATTTGCCCCTTTTGGGCCCTATTTATCTCGGGAACGGTACATGCTATGTGAAATCCGTTGACATACTCCAGATTGGGAATTTCCTCAGGAGCACAATGAAAGAACTCCCATCAAAATCCAATAAATAATAAATATTCTATAGCCAAATAGTGGCCCTTTTTAGCCCTTTTTTGTGGTATGGACGGGGCCACAACACCCAAAACCCGCCCCAGCTTTCCTTTTGTGCCTAGGAACATTGTGTTAAAATTTCATCAGGATTGCTCAACTGAAACTTGAAGTTATTTACCAGAAACTTAAGTGTCTACAGACAATGACAACGATGACAATGACGCCTGCGCCATACCATTATACGACCTCAAATTTTTTGCGGTCGTATAAAAATTTAGATATCGTACTGTTCCAAACGGAATTGGCAGCAACAAAGTACTGACTACTATGCTGGTGAAGCTTGCATCTGCATGTATCTCTGATGGTAGGTCAGCATCCAGGCAAAATTAGATCACTTTGACTTATATTTTCTTCTTGAAAAACTTACTTTCAAGGTTACAATCGAGTTAAGATCTCAGTCAGTATACAGGGAAAATTAGGTCATTAGAACTATTTTATGCTTGATTGCTTTACATTCAAGTTTATGCAGGAATTCATTTTTCAGTCACTATACATTGAAGAATTATTAAACTTTGCAAAAACATGCATCTCTGATGATAGGTCAGCATCCAGACAAAATTAGGTAACTGACCTATATTTTCAGCTTGAATGATTTACATTCAAGTTCATGGATAAGTTCAGATCTCAGTCACTATAAAACAACGGCAGTAGAATACCGAAGGAACAAAGGAAGGGAAGACCACAAAAATCGAAATCCAAAGACATGGCAAAAACGGCAACAGAGAAAAACAAGGGCGTGAGACAGGTACAATGCACGGAAATAAAAAGACGACACCAAAAACTAAGGCACTCATAGTGTGAACTCCCATGAAAACNGGGAGTGACATCAGGTGCTCCGAAAGGGTAAGCATGTCCTGCTTCGCTAGTGGCACGCACCCGTCACACTATCAGTGAGTGAATCCAATATAAATAGCAGGATCATGACACTATTGCAAAGGAAGGAAAGGATTGGTGCAAAATTTTTCTTTTGAAGTTATTATCATTGCTAATGACCATTCTAATGTCCCCAGATCAAGGATCAGGGGCATATTGTTTTTGTCCTGTCTGTCTGTCCATGTGTCCGAAAAATTTAACCTTCGCTATAACTTTTGAACTATTCATGATAGACTTATCATATTTGGCAAGTGTATAAGTTTAGTCAAGAGGAACATAAATATGCCCCCAAAAAAATTAGATCAGGTCAAAGATCAAGGTCACAGAGGTCAAAATTTCAATCTTAAATTCCATTTTCATATGTTTTGTATGTAAAGAAAGATAACTCTAACCAAAATATAAAGATTCCATTTTCAAATTTATTAAACTAATTAAAGAGGTGCTGGGAGCATATGTTGTGTTTCACAAACACATCTTGTTCCAGTGGTTTTGCAACTGCTTTGTCTATTTGCCACTTGACAATTCTGTTAATTTTGTATTGCCCCTTGGCCAAGACAAGTTATTTCTATGTTTGGCGTCAGCACGCACATTGAAAAATGTGTGATTTTAGGAGAAAACAAACAAAAGGATATTTTTCGTTTTTCCGATTAAAATCCAAATTTTTTGGTGTTTTTCTGCCATCGTTGAATTTTTTGTGTGCCCAATATACCATCACTTGAACGATTCTAGCTTAAGCTTCGATTAATAAGACAACATATATATACTACTACTAGAAACTTAAAAAAACTCTGAATAAATTGAAATGGGGTCAATGGAATTGACTTTTAATGTACATAATTCACATCAAAATTTTAGGATTTTAGGAGAAAACAAACAAAGGATATTTTTCATTTTTCCGATTAAAATCCAGATTTGTGTGTAAATTTTTGGATAACTGGATCAAATTGTTGATTTCAAAAATTTCCTCCTTGTTTTTTATTTTGTTTTTGTTTGTTTGCCTCCCGCCCGCCTACATTTCAAAAATAAAGTTGACGCCAAACAGAGAATTAAATTGGTTTGGTCCTATTGATAGCTATCTTTAAGTGTTGATCCTACACTAGGTGCTGGTGATACAAAAATGTCAAAAATTGGATTATCTATATCCTTACTAAGGACGGCTAATGCGTCTACTAGATCAAGAAAGGATACACAAATTTCAATAAATTATTTTATTTCTGATCTCTACATATTCAAAATTGTTACATAATGTATACTACAAAAACATAATTTCATGTAAAACAAAAAAAATACAATATAGATTTCAAATAACGATTTTCAAATGATATTTTCACAATGCCATGAATGGTGACAATTATTTGACAAGCTGATCCACTCATCTCGGAATTGCTATGTTTATACCTTTCCTCAAAAGGACATCAGAATTATGGATGATAAAAATTAACACAATAAATAAAAATTCAATCTGACATGTAAATAAATTGCCTTTACCCTTCTTAACCTATACATGTACTGGATTATGATAAACCCTGTTCATATGGTGGTTTTCAATCTTTGACATAATTAAGTAGTTAATAACAGAATTCCATACACTAACACTAGTCCTCCAGCCCTAGTTTAGTAAATTCTAGGAAGTACTATTAAATTTTGTATATTGGTAGTGCTCTGGGATAGGAACATTTGGGACATTTTACAAATATATCTTTATTTCGGGCCAGTAAATTAATAGCAGGACTGGCATCTTGAAGTCCTTTTAAATACCGAGCTAGTAAAGTTAGTGTCAATCCCTGAATAATGCTTAGGGAGCAACCATTTCATTTTTTGTGGAAACATCTGATCCAGGATTTTTTTAATGCAATCTTTGTGCCCGCTCACTGGAAGCAATCCTGTCTGTTTTTTTGTTTTTTGTTTTTTGTTGTTTTTTTTTTTGGGGTCCATGCAAAATATTTTTTTCATATATGTCATCCTGGTTATTTTTTTCAGCCTTCTCCTGTCCTGATAGTTTTTATACGACCGCAAAAAATTTGAGGTCGAATAATGGTATGGTGCTGTTGTCATTGTCGTTAATGTCTTGAATGTCTTCGTTGATGTCATCCGCGTCATTGTCTGTGGACACTTTTGTTTTTTGTCAATAACTTAAGTTCAAGTTGATCAATCCTTATGAAATTTTAACATAATGTTCCTTGGCACAAAAGGAAGGCTTAGAGAGGTTTTGGTCTTTGTGGCCCCTCCCGTTTTTAAAAAAGGGGCCAAAAAGGGGAAAATCATGTGTTTTCATATATTTGGCTGTAGAATTTTTATTATTTATCAGATTTTGATGCGGTTTCTTTCAGTGTCCTCCTGAGAAAATTTCCAATCAGCACTATGTGAAAGGATTTCATGTCGCATGTACCGTTTATGAGATAAATGGGGCCCAAAGGGGGAATCTCAAAAATTTTATTTTTTTATTTCTTGTCAGATTTTGATGCAGTTTTTTCAATGGATTCCTTATGAAAAATAAACATATGCGCTTTTATTAGATTTTTGATCATTTGTTTTGTTTTTGAGCTATAAGGGGCCAAACGGGGCCAAAATTGCAAATATGCATATTACCTAAAATTTTTATTTTTCATTGGATTTTGATGGGATTTTTTTCTTAAGATTCCTCTTTCTGTAAGCTTTCAGTATTATTCAACAGATTTTTTGTAGATTTTATGGTTTCCGATAGTATGTCAACAGATTTTGCATATTTCTTGTGGTTTCCAAACTAAAATTGGTCAAATAGGCCGAAATTGCAATTTCTAAAAATATGTAAAATCATTATTTAAATCAGATTTCCATGGGATTTTTTTTCTTTGGATTCATCTTGATGTAAGCTGTCAGTACTGTGACAACACATTTAGCGTAACTCTTACAGTTTCATAGCTTTAAGGGATCAAAACGGCTAATTTTTGTGTTCTCTAGTTTGTGTCCAACAAGTACTATGTCTAGCTACTTAGTGTGTCCATCTAGTTGCTGTGTCAAGCTCTTAACTGTGTCCACATTCACTTATAAATTACACTTGTTCAAATTTCAGTGGTTGACATGCTGCAGTCATATCATGCTGCGCTCGGCATAGCCCTTTTTTTTGCACTAAATTTCATATCCTTGACATTTTTTTTTCAGAATTCCTTCCCAGCCTTGCCTAAAAATCAAATGGTCACTCCATAAAAAAAAATAGGTCTGGTTAGTTTAAATATTAGATTTGAGACTTATAAAAACTGGATTGTCTATTTCAATACCTGCTGAGTTTCAAGGTCATAATACTTTTTGCTTTTGCTAGATTAAGTATGGTCAAAGTTTTGGGTTCTGAATCATGTGATATGTTGTGATAAATTTTTGATGTTTATAAGGGACTGAGACCCTTCATGGTGGGTCTCATTGAGGTGTTAGTGGGAAAAGGGATTTGTCTTTTTAAATAAGATGGAAACTGGATTGTGGCAAAAAAGTGCTCATGAAAAAGAGAAATGATGTCAAGTGTGAAGTGTTTGTGGAAAAGGAAAAGAAACATATTTAAGAGTCTTAATAAATTATTTTTCCTGCTCCTGATATTGGAAAGTGGATCAAAAATCCACAGGATTTCAGGAAAGGAATTCCCCAATGAGACCCCTTCATGACATGTTAGTTTTCATGTTTGATGTAATGTCCCTTGTTAAGGTAAATATGGTGCATTTTAGAATTTAGAACTTGTTTTGATTTTTCTTTGAAATAATTTCACATACAGCAATACAAATATTTGATTTTTTTAATTGGTTTTCATAGTTATTCCCCTTGATAATGCATTAGATTAATATCAATAACCAACTCCACACAATAATTATACAAACATATTGATATCAAAACTCAAACTGAGTCACAATTTCTGATTTTAGACTCCTTACATTAAGGAGTTATGCCTCTTAACAATGAAGAAATTAGCTAAATAAAACATTGTTTGTGTCCTTGTACAGGGTCTGTAAGTCTCGTTTAATTTTGGAACTTCCAGGCACATAATTTGTACCCGGAAATTACATTTTTAACAACAACATATGACGTTTCAAGCACAAAATTAGGACGTCATAATGCTGCAACGTCATATTTTGGCGGGAAACGTTTTCAAATTGCAATTTTATCGTGATTTCTCGATGTGACATGACGAGACTTACAGACCCTATTGCAGTATGCCTGTACAAAATACTTTGGAACTATTTATAGTGGTAATAAAAGATGCAAAAGAGTTTCATATTTCAGATATGAATCATTTAAAATTCATGCCCATAAATTGGGAATAATGGAGAGAAATTGACAAAAGCAAAATTTGGTGAATATGGTAAAAAATAATGTTAATGCTGAATCAAAATAAAACTAGATTGGTTTACATACATTTGTAAATATAAACAATTCATAAAAAGAACTTTCTTTGCTTATAAACAAATGATAATGCAAATGTATTTTCTTTCAAGAGTATAACACAAAACTAGCTAAAAGCCTTCATATAAGAAGATATAAAAGCAATAACTATTAACCAGGATATAATACATGTATAGAATCTTTCACCAGTTAAAGAGCAAGATCAAGAAATCAAAGACATCCAATGACAAGATTCCAATCTTTCTCTGACGAGGTTTTACCAAGCCGGGAAAGCCATTAATATCTTATCGTCCTATGTATTGCAATTTCAACTGTGTGTAATTGATATTTTTCTCACATTTAAAACCAAAACATGATTTTTATTCCACCAAAAGTCAGTTAAGGTCTGCAAAGCTAAGGATCTCACAATGAAATACAGTGTATATCTTCTGATGTGAAATTATTTCACTTCATGTGTATGCTTTCAGACAAGGACTGAATAGGGCTTAAAGTATGAACTCGTTTGCCTAGAATAATACAATCTAACACCATTGAAAGTGCAAGATCGAGATATCTCAGACACCCAAGGGTAAGATTTCAATATTTCTCTGACGAGGCTTGCCGAGTCAGACAAACCATTGAAATCTTACCCGAAGGTGTCTGAGATTTCTTAATCTTGCATTTTCAACAGTGTTTGATTGTTTTTCTCACAAAATACAAGTTTCTGTATAACCATACTCTAGTTGGCGTCCACCATGACTAAGCAACTTACTGTGACGTTGATAACATCATAATGCATTTTCTCACGTGAAATTCTTGTCTCACCCGTGGGTTGAGACAAGGATATCTCAAACGGCTAAAAATAGGTACTGGCTTGTCTCATATCTGAGAAAATGTGATCTTTTCAACTTTGAATTTGAACCTTTTACACAAACTAATAAAACACAATTTTCAAATATTGTATAGTTATTATGTACAATATAATGTACAAGGATTTCAAAGGGATATTTTGCCACTTCACACAAAGCCTGTTTAAAATAACAGTCCACCCTTGTTATGTTGCCACAGGCAATTTTTTGGTGATATGAAAGGGAAGTGATATATTGAGGGGACAAATTACATAAAACTATGTAACCTTCTAAAAAGGGACTGAGATAATGGGTTCTCATAACTTAGATAGGGACTTCCTTTAAACAAGCTGGGTAGAACAATTGAGCACTACTCTTGTTGCATAATTTATCTAATAAAGAAAATTTACAAAAAATCTACAATATGCATTAAGGATAAAATTTCATATACACATACATACATATATGAAGCACTATATTTTTTCAAAAAAACAGATATTTAGTGAAAGAATATGTCTTTCTTCTAAATTAGCTCTTCCATACCAGATGTTGTAAATATTAATAGACTCAATACAACAAATATGTTATACAACTAATTTCACTAGAATGAAAAATACAATTCTACATGTTATAAAAATAACCTACAAAAGTTGATCTATCAAAATCAAATCTTGTGACTGAACTTCTGTTTGACATGGCAAGACTTTTTCTACAATCATTTTCTCGTAGTATTTATCATGTCAGACGTTCTATAGAATATCAGTCCAAATAGTATTCTGACTACATGTGTATGTGTATTAGAAAAATAAGGTTATAAGAAAAACTTCCAAATGCTAAATGTAGGGAAGAGGCTAATTTCCATGGGAGCTATTTCGTGAATTTAATAGTAAAACGTTTAATTTCATTTAAAGTGTTCACAGGTATATTCATGACACTGAATAGTGAAAATATAAAAATAATCTCTTCAAGAAAATAATACCCTTTTACAGTAATTTTCAAGAAATTTTACAGTATTTTCAAGAAAATAATACCCTTTTGTGGTACATTGTTCTTGCCTGATAACAATATGAACATAAATGCTGAATGTTAAAAATATTTGGTAGAAATTTATGGAGACAAATTACGGTATATCAAGAGGCCTCAATATACTAGTAGCATTCTTTTCCAAAAATCCTGAATTATGTTTTCTTAAAATCACAGATGACAATGTTATTCCGTAAATAGTGGTCTACAGGGGAAGATGACTTCATCTTCAATGGATAAAATGACCAACTAGATTTAACCAAGTTGAATTTTGTGGAACAATTATTAGCAAAACCTAAGGTCATAAAAAACATCACATTACAACAAAATTGCACTCGAATGGTGACAACTTTGCTTATAGAACCATGTACTTGCATACAATCAAAATTAAAGATTGGTATATCTTTATAACTCGTGTAAGAAATTCTATGCCTTTTCTACTGGTTTTGCTGTACTCAACTTGAGAAAAGATTAATTCTTTGTATTTGTGACAGATACTCAATCTTCATTTCACATTTTTGTCAATATTTGATGCTCTTATTTCCAAATGTTTAAATTGATGAATGATCCAATGAAATTGCTAACTCAGTTAGTGGATCACAATGGACCGATTCAGAAATGAAAAGGCATAGTGGGATTGTCGATGTTCTAAATGTTTTTGATTGGTCAAAACGTATTTTACATGAACGCTGAGTTTTTGCAACATCTTATACAGGACAAAAGCTGATGTTGAATTTCTGAATTGGCCCATTGGGCATTTGCTTTGAGCTGGAATAGATTCTTTTTAGAAAGAGTGATGCAGGATTGTCACAAAATACTGTTAGCCAGGATATTTTCGTGCAGTCTTTATTTCGTGATAAATTGACTGGATCTCAGTTCACGCAGTTTTGAATTCGCGCTGCCAAATTGTTGACCATTGACTTCAATAGTAGTCAAGTATATTCGTGTTGTTTTGTTTTCGCGCTTCCATTTCCAAACGCGAAAATCGGGTAAATAAAACTGCCGGGAAAACTTCCCAGTTTACAGGAAGTTCACATTAAAACACGAAGGAACATTGAAAATGAAGTAGAAAACTCGGAAAACTTTCTAAAGGGAAAACAGCTTGTTTGAAAATGACTCTAAAAAGCTTTCCCTATATATGAAAGGGGAAAGTTGAGCATAATGTTAAGGGATTTCAAAAAAGGAACAGTGTTCTGGCCAAATCATGATTACATCAATTTTTGTTGTCTTTAAATGAATGCAAATGATAGAACACAAGAAGTATGGCACTTATAAATGTAATATTCTAGTGTTTCATACCACTTTTTAATATACATATCTAAGACAGAATATATTCAATTGTTATTATTCACAAAGGATAAAAATAAGAATATTCTATTTGCTAATGCAGGTGGGTTTATTAATTAGTAACATAAAAAATATTCCAAATTTTATTACATAACTTCATTGGAAGTTAATAACTATTTTTTCAATTGGTTAAAATTGTCTTTTCAACAATGAAACAATATCTTTTAAATTAAAGTGTCTTAAATATTAAACAGGAAGAGGATGTTCTAAAATAACTGTGACAATTTTACTAAAACTTAGCTATATATAGCTAGTGTCCATAAATACATACGAGTCTTACAGATCTTTTTTTAAAAAATATAATATCAATTCCTGACCCAAAGGTGAGGGGCGAAAGGACCTTTTACGGCATGTTGGGATCAGCCATTTTATTCAGTGGGAATTCAGGATTAATGCTTAAAGGGATCCAAAATTTGCATTGTCATTTTTCAGGAATCAGGACTGAAAATTTTTTCTCTGGAATACAGGATTTTAGTTATTTCCTCAGGAATCCGAGACCATACCCCCTCTTACACAACCTCAAAGGTGTACTGTCTGGTTTTATGTGTTTCTGTGGAATGTATGGATCTTGATAAATATAGCATTTCTGACAAAAAGTACTTATCTCTCACATTTTAATAATATTTAAATGATTCAAAACCACCTTGCAAATATTTATTTTGTTATCTATATCATGTAAATATTTTGATTACAAAAAATGCCTTTTAATTTTTATATTTTTATTGCTGATGCTCATATATCATGAAATTATTATTGCACAACAGCTTTGATTCCTATTGCATGATAGCTGGTGGTCTTATTTGTCAGTAATACATAAATTGCCTCTATTTTTAAGACGCCCAAAATCATCAGTCCAGTCGGTCCTGACGACCAAAAAAACTCTGAAACTTATCAATGCTAAAGCAGAACACCTTTCAATCTTTAGGTACAAATGTAACTGTTTTCAATTTGCAGCACATTGCAGTCAAACCAAATTATTTGACATAAAAATCCAATTTCAGTACAAATGCCCCAAAAATGGGAGAGTAAAATTTGTCTAAAATGACAGTTTAAAAAACATTAATTATAAAGTCTACTGCTACATGCACATTATAATTATGTATAAAAAATCATCTCTTACACTATGTCAAAAAATTAAAATGTTTAGAGTTTGATACATTTCATTTTGTTCAGGTTTTATCACAAGAACACCAACAAAATTTGGGAAAGTCCCTTCTTTTGAAGTTCTAACAAACAGAAGTACAAAGTCAGTACTTGAAGTGTAGTTAGAATTATGAAGAATGTTCAAGCAATCCAAGTTTGACTTTTTTTTGTTCAGTGGCTATTATAATGCAAACGGAAACTAACTTTATTTTGGATCATTTTGATAAAATGTTATCACAGGTGGAAGTTTGTTCGCATTCATCAATCACGTCAACTCTTGTTTTGATTTTGTTCATTTCTATGTCCAACAACCTCGAAGGATAAATTTGATTGACCTAGAGATCGTGCGGATCCAAACGATTCACCAACCGGTGTCACGTTAGTTATAACTGTTTGAGAAATACTCAATGGTCCCGCCAACTGTAATGTTTGTGATGCTGAAAGTCCAGCTAAATTTAGAAAACTTTGAGATTCAACGTAAGATGTCATGCCGCTTTGATTCGTAATTATTACGACATTACACGGACATGACTGAGTATCTGTGGAATCGCCAGATTCATTTCTACTTCTGCTTCGAAGTAAAGCTTGAACGTCCTCGCCAGTTGGCGCTCTTCCTTCTTCTGCATGTCCTGATAAGTCATAAAGTCGTCTGCTACGACGATTTCTTCGTCTCTGAGCCCTCGCTTGACTGTTTGGCAATTGACTTGGCATACGGCACATTCTTTTAAGTTCTTCCGCAAAACAGCAGACAATGAACAGCAACATAAAACAAACACAGAATGGTATCATTAATATCAGTCCAAGAGATTCCATCGTCATGATTGTAGTTTAAATCTAGGTCGCAAACGTAGGCAAGACCTAGATTACTGAATACTGTAAACTTAGTTAAAGCTCAGTCTTGTCTTTTTAGCTTGTAGTTCTACAATAGAAAGAAAACAAATTTAGTACAATTCCTTAAGTATGTTAACTGAACCAAATAGAAGTACAACTGTAGATATGAACATGCTAAACACATTTAAACTAACACCGCAGGGATACTTGATGCACATTGTGCCACTTTTTGTGGTATCTGAATTCTCTAATCCCGCATGACATCACAGTACTGGACTGACCAATCAGATCAGAGGGTTTTGATTGTTCATCCCCATACAGCACGGTAAAGCTTACAAAGTTTACCTATATAGTCTATAGAAAAAAATTGAAAGTTTAAATTGCTATCTCTTCTGAGTTCCAATAACTATTATCCTGAAATTTGAATATTATATTAATATCGATGTTTCTGATGCATATTCAGAGTTTCATTAAAAGATCTTGAAAAACAAATAAATTAATCAACGTTGAAGTAAAATAGATTTTGAATCTTTCACCGCCTTATTAGCTTAAAAGCAAGGATGTCTGGATAAGAGAATTAAAGCAGGTACACATGCATGTAAAGGTGCAGAGATGACGATCTGTACTTTATTATTAGTATTAGTATTTTAAGCAAGAAGGAAAACAGAAAAACTTTTGTTGTGTTTCCCTATGTTCAATATGGTCTGTAAGTCTTGTCACGTGACACCGAGAAATCACGATAAAATTGCAATTCGAAGACGTTGCATGATTATGACGTTCAAATTTTTTGCTTTGAACGTCAAACGTTTTTGTTTAAAATGCAACTTCCTGGTACAAGTTTTGGTCCCGGAAGTTCTAAAATTAGACGAGACTTACAGACCCTATATTGGGTCTGTCTACCAATGTGATTTTTATAGAACTATATCCTTAGATGGTTAGTGAGAATTTATTGACACCTTTTCAGGATATCTAAATCCATAATAAGCAATGAGGGGATATGGAGTAAATGCACATGAGACCAAGTCTTTACAAATACATAACAAAACAAAGCAATAGAAAAACGCTTTCATTGTTGTCCTTCATCTTGAAGTTACCATCAGAACTTCGCAATTTTAGGCTATTGAGGTAAATTTTAAAGGACAACTGAAATACCAAAAAATATCAGGATTTGCAAAATTTGCATGATTTTCAAACAATTTTCAACATAAATGAGGGCAACAGAAAGTGCTTGAAAATATCTGTTGTATTCTGTAAAAACATTTCAGCTATGTTTATGGGTGTGTAATTTATGATGCTTTGTGGTCAAGGATCTCTTGTCATGTTTTTAAAATTGTAAAAAAACAAGATGTGTTTTGTGAAACACTTATGCCTCCATGTAGCAGTCAAGAAAAGATATGAAGCATGAACTGAAATTAATGTGCTATTAATAGAAATTAATACATGTTTGTTTTTATAGATTCTGGCATAAATTGAAAAGTTAAATCGTGAAAAAAGATACCTAATTGTGTTTGGATGCAAACACAAAAGTTACCCACAGGACCCCCACTTATCAAGAAGTACAGTACAGAAAGAGACATACCATAACTAATCACTGTGATACTGGGGATGTCTAGGAAAGTGATGGGGATTAATTTTTACCTTGAAAAATTGTTTATTCGGGCAATAAAACCCAAGTTTTGTCAGAACAATTCTGTTTTACAGGTAAAAATCTAATTAAGCAGGTAGACTTCAAAGAAATTTCAGGTAAAACAGGTAATAAAATTTAATCCTCTCCACTGTTTTATGGCTTTTTAGGTCTATTACAGTGATAGTATGTTTGTGATTTTATGTCTAAAGAATTAAAATTTATGTCTCACCAAGTGATTTGTTATGGTATGTCTCTTTCTGTACTGTACAACAACTTTTGCACCCCCTCTTTAATTAACTCTTTGTGTTTCTGTCTATCAGTGCTATCAGTGCTTTGTTTATTTGATTGCATAAGAGATATTTTATAGCAATTTTTTCTCATATAGAGTATATATAGAGTAAACTTAAATCTGATGCAAATCATTTGTATCAGATCAGTGCTCTCAGTACTTTGATCATTTGATTGCATAAGAGATATTTTATAGCAATATTTTCTCATATAGAGTATATATAGAGTAAACTTAAATCTGATGCAAATCATTTGTATCAGATCAGTGCTCTCAGTACTTTGATCATTTGATTGCATAAGAGATATTTTATAGCAATATTTTCTCATATAG
>MJUU01015345.1:6729-29447 GCA_002080025.1 Modiolus philippinarum | reverse complement strand
CTCATGAACGGTACATGCCACGTGAAATCCGTTGCCATACTACTGATTGGAAATTTCCTCAGGAGGACACTGAAAGAAACCCCATCAAAATCCAATAAATAATAAAGATTCTACAGTCAAATATGTGAAAACATCAAATTTAACCCTTTTTGGCCCCTTTTTTAAAAACGGGAGGGGCCACAATGACCAAAACTAAGCCAAGCCTTCCTTTTATGCCAAGGAACATTGTGTTAAAATTTCATAAGGATTGGTCAACTGAAACTAAAGTTATTGACCAAAAACAAAAGTGTCTACAGACGACAACGACGACGACGACGCCGACAACGACGACGACGACAGCACCATACCATTATACGACCGCAAAAATTTTTGCGGTCGTATAAAAAGTCTATCACAAGTCAAGGTCAATGTCATGAGGTCCAAAATTCTGGTATTGTTTGAAAGGTCTTGCCACAAGGAATACACATGCAAAATATGAAAGCTCTATCACTTACCATTCAAAAGATATACCCATTGTTAAAGTTTTTTGTGGACAAACAAACAAACAAACAAACAAACAGACAGACAGACAGGTTAAAACTATATGGCCCCCGAATCTTTGATTCTTGGGGGCATAAAACAGTTATAAACCCCTATATTATGCTCGGAAGAAATAGTATAACATCATTTTATGAATAATACAAATTTATGTCACAAAAACCCTTTAATTTCATACATTCTGTACTTTGTCCTAACCTTATAATTTTTAAATACTTTGTCTCTAAATAGTAATTCTAAATCTGATACATGTACATTTTTGTACCCTAATTTGGTATTTAAAATTCTCTTTAAAGATGTCATGTTTCACTGAAAATTTTACATTATCTTTTTGTTTAATAAATTTGTCAGTGTTAAAAGTTTCAAAGGAATCTTTTTTATGTAGAGTATAGCAAAATGAGGGAACTGGGGGTAGTGTAACAGTTCATTCCATATGCAATATTTCCCAAATCATGAATAAGGGCACATAGAATGGAATAAACCTAGATTATTTATTAATATAAGAAATTCAAAAATTATGAAACATTTTCATACAATATTTTCCCTATTGGTGGTGGAAATTAGGAAATGTTACTGCATACTAGAGGCTCAGAGACTGAGCCTGTATCGTTCACCTGGCAAAATGCTTCTACACCATACATGACTAAAAAAGATGTTTCCTTACCAATGGGGTCAAATGTTTAGCTATGTTCTTCATTAGCACCCTTGTTTTTGTCTGATCCTATTGAAATGAATAATTTTTGCAAAGGACCTTCTATACATTTCAGAGATGATGATTATAAGGATGGTTTATACATTTCAGAGATGATGATTATAAGGATGGTTATCTCATTCCTGGCACCAATATTAAACTTTGTTCTGCACTGGAGGCCACCTTTTTTGTCAGATCCAAGTACCTTTCATACATCCTTACTGTAAAGATAGGTTGAATTTGCTTCAGTAGCGTCAGAGGAGATAGCAAATATATGCTTTTCCCATAGGGTCCTATGTTAGACTATGTTCTGCGCTGGCAGCCATATTTTTAAGGGAATCGGAACAAGAAAATGTGTCTAACGGACACAATGCCCCGCCTCACAGCTGTTTTGAACAATGGTATATCCCCCCTTTTCCATGATCAGTGAAGCATGAGGTTGATTGTATTGGTAAATATTTTTAATATTTTGTTTACTTATATCCTAATGTATATCTGTATAAAGTGTCATGATAAAAGCATACATCCTTCACACAAAAAAAAAATTCAACCTGAGAGTACACCTCATACTACCCCCTTTTCTCCATGATCATTGAAGCATGAAGTTAGTAGCATGGATAAATTTTTATTATGAATTTTGTTTAATTAGATGCTAATATGTATTTTTATAAAGTTAAATAATAATAGCATACACCCTTCACATATAAAATAGCTTCAACCTGAGGGAAAACCTCATACTATCCCCCTTTTTCCATGATCATTGAAGCATGAAGTTGGTAGCATGGATGAATTTTTATCCTGAAATTTATTTAATTAGACACTAATGTGTTTTTATGTAAAGTTTCAAGATAATAGCATACATCATTCACAGAAAAAAACTTAAACCTGTGGGTAAACCTCTTACTATCACGCTTTTTTCCCGTGATCAGTGAAGCATGAAGTTGGTTGCCATGGCAATCATTTATTATGATTTTTGTTTAATTAGATGCTAATGTGTATTTATATAAAATTTAATGATAATTGCATACATCCTTCACAGAAAAAAAAATCAACCTGTAGGTAAACCTCATATTATCACATTTTTATTCCATGATCAGTGAAGCATTAAGTTGGTTGCCAGGGTAACATTTTATTATGATTTTTGTTTAATGAGATGCTAATGTGTATTTATATAAAGTTTAATGATAATAGCATACATCCTTCACAGTAAAAAAACTTCAACCTGTGGGTAAACCTCATACTATCACACTTCTTTCCCGTGATCAGTAAGCATGAAGTTGGTTGCCAGGGTAAAATTTTAGTATGATATTTGTTGAATTAGATTCTTATCTGTATTTACATAAAGTTTAATGATAATAGCATACATCCTTCACAGAAAAAAAAACTTCAACTTTCGTAGGCGGGGCATAAAAATTTCGGCAATCTACAGACCTTCCATACATCATTCCTGTAGAGTTTGGTTCAATTTGCTTCAGTAGCTTCAGAGGAGATAGCAAATATATGCTTTTCCGATAGGGTCACATGTTAAACTATGCCATGTTTTTTCGCGGTTCGAAAAAAATTCGGCAAACTAAGTAAAGGAACTTCCATACATCATTCCTGTAAAGTTTGGTTCAATTTGCTTCAGTAGCTTCAGAGGAGATAGCAAATATATGCTTTTCCCATAGGGTCTCCCATGTAAAACTATGTTCGGCCCTGGCAGCCATGTTTTTTGGCGGATCAGAAAAATTTTGGCTATCTTTGTGAAAGACCTACCATACATCATTCCTTAAAAGTTTGGTTAAAATTGGTCCAGTGGTTTCAGAGGAGATAGCAAAAAAATGAAAAGTTTACGGACGATGACGGACGATTGACGCCAAGTGATGGCAAAAGCTCACATGGCCTTTGGCCAGGTTAGCTAAATATGCTTTGGGAATTTTTCATATGTAATCTAGCTGTTTTATGGCTATAAACAAATTCCCCTGTACCTGTCATGACTGTAGGGTGAGGCTGAATACATGCCTACCCCATACGAATGAGCGGTAGAGGGAGACCTGGAGAAAGGGAGCAAAAGAAAGGAGACAAAAGAAACGAGAGAAAGTGGTGGGAGAAAAGCAGATGGAGCAGAAGAAAGAAGGGAGGTGCAGGAGAAAGACACACCCAGTACAGCCCCCTCCCACCAATTAATTAGCACTGAATGCTTAGTTACACATCTTCTAACACATTAAAAAAAAATGGATGTGTTTGTGAAACACTACATATGCCCCAAATCTATTTTATTAGCTGGAATTTTAATATTTTGGTCAGAGCTATTTTTCTTTACATACAAACATATCAAATGGCATCTTAAATTTTGACCTCTGTGACCTTGACCTGACCTTAATTTTTTTGCATATTTGTGTTCCTCTTGACTTGATCTATACGCTTGCCAAGTAGGCTTTCATAGTTCAAAAGTTATATCCAAGGTTAAAGATTCAGACACACAGACAGACAGGACAAAAACAATATCCCCCCATAATTGATCTGGAGGCATTAAAATAAATTTATTAATTGAAGTGTGTTATAATGCCTGTTTATCAACTGACAAAATAAATCTACTGGACTCATTTTCATTACACAGTCATGACAGTGATGCAACCAAACACGTGGAGCCATAAATAAAATATTTTTTTACTTTACAATGCAGGTGCTACGATTTTTAATGTTCATCAAAGGTGGTAGTTTGAATCATTATGTTATATAATATATTGTGTTTGTTTCAGGTTGTCTGTCTGTTTCCATTGATTTATGTACTAATATGCAGTAAAAAAAAAATACTACATTCCTCGACAAAAATAATCAAGGTTTAGGAGCAAGTTGAAAAAGAAGTGAGCCAAAAATTTTCATGTCTCCAATTTTCACTTGGTTATTAATTACACAAACATGACAAAAGGCATCATTTTTTTTAACAATTATCATAATTATACGAAATACAATAATCTGATTAAGTTGAAATTCTCATATAGATTTGTTCACATTAGAAATGAAAGGAACAATTTTTGACTCAAGCTTACAAAACGGGACACAGTATTACTGATTCAATGTCCATCTTGAACAAGACGACGTCAAGTCCCGTATTGAAGAAATAAAATGTAACCCCCAAGGTTTGAACTTTGACATATGTTTATCTTTGCAATCTTTCCAATCTTTCCAATTTGTGAACTTCTTGTTGACTTTCAATTAGTGGTACAAGTCTGTACAGTGTACAATTAAATTGATGATCTCTTTTTACAACAAAAAATGATGAATATTTAATTACACTAGTTAATATTCCATGTTACAAAAAATTTCCATGATGATCAGGGCACCGTCAGGAAGAATTATCAAAACAAACTGGACAGCACATGTCTAAGCAAGAAAGCTGAACAAGTGCAAGGTACCATTTTATTTAAGGTAGCACGAGGTTATAATATGAGGCTGTGGAGAGCTTGAGTCACTCACCAGGGACATGGCATGAATGGACACCATTCTCTGACATTAAAGAATCATTATTGCTCAGTTTGGTTTTAATTCATGGGTCAATATTTCTTAAACATGTTAGAGTGCAGTAAACAGTAAAATAACCCTTTACATGTCAAATCCTTAAATTTCAGCTTCAGCTACATAGACGATGTACTTTCTCTTAATAATCCAAAATTCAAGGAATATTTACACCAGATATATCCAAATGAGATTGAAATTAAAGAGACTACTGACACACCTACTTCAGCTTCATACTTAGATCTTTTGATATACATTGACGAAGATGGATGTTTGAAGTCCAAGCTATATGACAAACGTAATGACTTTAACTTCCCAATTGTGAACTTTCCCTTTCTGAGCAGCAATATACCTATCTCTCCAGCATATGAGTGTACATTTCACAGTTGATTCGTTACTGTCGGGCATGTAGTGTATACAGTGATTTTTTGAATAGAGCCAAAACACTGTCCCAAAAGCTGCTTAGTCAGGGATTTGTTCAGCCTTTGTTACTTTCATCCCTTCGGAAATTCTATGGCCGTTATCATGACATCATTGAAAGATATGACGTGTCTGTGTCCTAAATGAAAACGGACATTATCAGCTAGATTTCACGTCTTCACGGATTTGACATATCCGGTTTTGCCTCCACCCTGGATTGACTCACTGATAGTGTGACGGGTGCCACTAGTGGAGCAGGACATGCTTACCCTTCCGGAGCACCTGATGTCACTCTCGGTTTTTATTGGAGTTCACACTGTCAGTGGTTTTAGTTTTTTGTGTTGTCTTGTGTATCATACTGTAACATTTTTGTTTTGTCTTCGTCGGTGATGTTCGTGCTACTGGTTTGTCCTGGTTAATGTTTGAATACTCAAGAGTCTTACGACAGCTTTTTTTCAAATTTTTACCTTGGTAGGGAAGTAACAAGTACCATGGATTTTTATTGGTTTTGCCTAAGGGTTAGAAAATGGCAATTCCAATCCGCTACAAATCAGAAATTTCAAAACAATATATCTCCATATAGTGTTCTTACTTTGTGTAAAGTTTCATTAAATTCCTTCAAGTGGTTTAAGAGGAGTTGCGCTTACAAGGTAACCCATACATGGGGAATCAACGAAAAGTCAAAGTCCGATTATCTCCCCTTCCCGGTTTCAGACAATAATTATATTCCTTCATGCACATCTCCATATAGTGTTCTTACTTTGTGTAACGTTTCATTAAATTCCTTCTAATGGTTTAAGAGGAGTTGCGCTTACGAGGTATCCGATACATGGGGAATCAATGAAAAGTCAAAGTCCAATTATCTCCCCTTCCTGGTTTTGGACAATAATTATATTCCTTCATGCACATCTCCATAAAGTGTCCTTCCCTTGTGTAAAGTTTCATCAAAATCCTTCAAGTGATTTAAGAGGAGTTGCGCTTACGAGGTAACCCATATATAGGGAATCAAAGAAAAGTCAAAGTCGAATTATCTCCCCTTCCTGGTTTCGGACAATAATTAAATTCCTTCATGCACATCTCCCTATAGTGTCCTTCCTTTGTGTAAAGTTACATCAAAATTCTTCAAGTGGTTCAAGAGGAGTTGCGCTTACGAGAAGTGTGGACAGACGGACAGACAGACAGACAGACAGACAGGGTGATTCCTATATACCCCCCAAACTTTGTTTGCGGGGGGTATAAAAACTCATATTTTGGGGATTTTTCCCATCAAAACATACTTTCAAATTAAAAAAAAATATATTGTAGCATGCATATGCCTAAGGTTTAATTTCAAAATACAAGTGTTGAGGAATAGCTAGCACTATATGTACATAAGCTCCAGATTTGGTCTGGTGGCGAGGGGGCTTATAATATGCCTCCCTTTGAAACCCCAGACAGAGGGGGGGGCACATCCCTAACCCCCTGACATATCTTTTTGGTCCCCAAATTGTGTGCAAAAACACTAAATTTTTTTATCCAAGTTATTTTCTGTTCAATAAGCCCATATCCTCATCCTAGAGTCTTATTCAACAACCTCCCCCCCCAGCCCTAAGAGGGGAGGGCACCTCACCTAGAGGCATCAAAAGCTTTGTTATGAAGGAGAGGGTTAAATATGAAAAAGAAAGGAAATGGGGTAAATATCAAGGAGACAACATCCCATATCAAGGTTAAAACGACCCAAAACAAAACATCTAGGGGTCACCATATGGTCTTCAACACAGTGAGGAACCTCACACCATATTTAAGTACTATTTAAGGTGCTCATACTTTTGCAATATTAAAAAAATATTACTTGAGGAATATACATTGACAAAAACACAAAACTAAACTAAAGCTGTCGCAGCATGGCAGCCAGTTACACCCCCCACGTATTGAATACTGAATCAATATGGCAAGTGTAAACTAAAGTGTGTGTGGACACAGTACAAATGTGGACACAATACAAGTATGGACACAATGATATACCTCCCCCTTTTTTCCATAAAATATTCAAGGAAGAGTTATCTCCCCTTCAAAATTTCAGCAACCATATTACTTCATTCACATCTAACATTTCATCAAAATTCAAGTATGTGTTTGACAAGGTTCCCCCTTTTTGCCAGAAAATATTCAAAGAAGAAATATCTCCCCTTCAAAATTTCAGGCAGCAACCATACAACCTCATGCACATCTTCAGATGGTGTACTACAAGAGTGTAACATGTCATCAAAATCCAAGCAGCTGTGAAGGAGAAATGCGCTGACAAAGTTCGTCGACCCCCCTTTTTCCAGAAAATATTCAAAGAGAAATTATCTCCCCTTCAAAATTTCAAGCAGCAACTATATTACTTCATGCACATCTTCAGGTTATGTACTACATCTATGTAACATTTCATCTAAATCCATACAGCTGTTTAGTATAACATTAAAATGGGATTATACATGTAACGTTATGGAGGGGATTCTACATGTAACATATTACATGTATATAGACCCTTTCCAGCTTTTAGCAGTTGGGGGTACATGTACCCTTTGAATTTAAACTTTGGGGTACAAGGTGTTTTTTGAGGGTACATATGCATACTAGTTTTTTTTACTTTGCTACTTAAAACAGCTTCGCAAGGAACCTATCAAGTTAATTGAAATATGCTGACAATTATTTTCCTTTAACTTTTGAATTGAACAATACAGTTCGACAACAATGTTTAATTTTTCAAATGTATGTGCATGCACGTATATTTGTGAAATTGTACATATGTGAATTACATACTGCATTTCGTTAATGGGTTTGCTGATTTTGCGATTACTGCGGTCCCAATTTTGCACATGCCCTCATATGTATTTGAGTGGCTAAAATGCAATGTCATAATATATGTGATGTCTGAATTGTTCTACGACGTCATTTTTGTGGGAACTGTTTTTATTTTCAACTCAAAATCACAGGAAAACAGTTATCTCGAACGGGTCTATTTCTATCCCCCACAGCTGTGATCACTAATCAGATGCAAATTTAGGGAGCTACTAAAGGGGGTGGTAAAAGGGGGGGGGGTCCCCAACACGAAAGAACGTGCTTCAAAATTGCCGAAAACGAAACACGAGTGATAAAAATGGCCAATCTCGGAACACGGAAAATTGCTGCTCGTAGTTCACCGAAAACTTGAGAATTCGAAGCCATTATCATTTATGGTAATTCATGCATCCTATCTAAAGTTTTTTTTTTACCTGAAAGCTCTTAAAATCAATGAAAATCTGTGAAATTTTGCTCTATGATACTTTCCGGTACCATCACAATTTAAATTGTAACAAGTCCAGATTTTTTACAGGAAAATTAACAGGCACGAAGTATAAAATATCCAAAACGAATAACGAGCTCAAAATATGGACAAAAACGAGGCACGTGAAATAATGCCAACACGAAAACACGAGGAATAAAAACTCCAGACACGAATTATAAAACGCAAAAAACGTAGCACGAAAATAACCCTTTACCACCCTCCTAAAGGGGGTGTCCACCCATCCCACCCTAAAAATACATTTTCAGGGTACAATCGGTTTAAAAAAAAAAGTAGATTAAAATATGCATTTTTTTTCAATCATGCTTCTCCAACTTTGAATCCTGGATCCACTCCTGGCAATTGCAACAAATTATGTAATAAACTCTAGCTAGTCTTGACATAGAAAAAAATCAGAATTCTTGGTACAGTCCAGACATTCTCAAAAAGGGGGGGGGTATTTACAGTCACACTTGAATGAATCATTTGGCTACCCCTTTCAGATGTCAAAAAATACTGATATGTTTGTATACTGATATGTTTGTATTTGACAGTATTCTCATATTCCAAACATCCTCTGCAAGAATGCAATATACGAAAATAATGTAAACAACACTGGTAAAATTGCACTATTTTTGTGGTAAACAGTCGACCATATTTCCAATAAAACAACAATTACGTGTAATTAGTGTAATATACAGTGGTCTTACCTGTTGATTAACATAATTTTGTTGACATTCAGTCAAGACAGCACGTCAAATGTTTTCATCATTCCGCCAAATCAGGATAATGACTTCTTACCTCATGGAATTTCCCCAAGTAGGTGTTTATTTTTAGACTGCAAGAAGGATAACTCTTGATGGTAATGTGAACCTCAGTCTGTCCGTCTGTGTAGATCTTTAGGGTCTGTAAAGGAAAACGGTAACAAGACGTTCCGGCCTGACGACAAATACGTCCCTGTCTATCCGGCCCTGAACTTTCCGGCCTCATTCCAATCCGGCCCTGTCTTAAAAGTAGATCCGGCCTTACGAAATTTATGTATTACTGTTGTTTTCTGCGAAAAATTGTTATAGGAATTTGAATTTGTTTTTGCCATAAACTTCATATGCCAATTTTTTACCTTGGAAGATGGAAAACAAACTCATGTCCTGAAGGTTTAGTGTTATATCTAGCATGTTTGTGTAACGTGACCCGGGAACGTGACTTTGGTCTTTTATTTCTGGTGTTCTCATAGTTGCCGTGAATTTGGTCTCTATTTAATCCACTTGAATTTTGTTCTTTCGGCATTCATATAGGTATTGCTAACATTTCAAATAAAAAATAAACTTGATACATAGTTCAGAGGCTATCCCTCACTGCACGATTTCGTAAATGGTTATATATAACTCCTTCGTTCCTATATTCTGCAGCAATTTTTTATGACAAATTTCCAAAAATGCGTCTGAACAACAAATATTACGACTTTCTATCTCCGATATCATGACCAATGATATAGTATCAATTAACAATACAGGGACGGATAGACCAAGGCCGGATTGTCATAAGGCCGGACTGGCATAGGGCCGGACTGTTGTAAGGCCGGATGATCTCGAAATCTGTAAAACAACTAAGGTAGAGATTTCTGAATGACCATACGAGATGAAGAGGAAAACAAATAATTCATTGATAATGGTTGAGGTATATTAGAAATATTAGAAATGGGCCGTTTTTATTTTGTGATATGGTTTGGTATCTTATATTTTCTGTTTTTTTAATATTCAGAATAAATTGTTTTCACATTATTTCACTGATAACATACGCCTAGGACAAAAATGTACTACGTCTATATATATATTTTTCTGTTTTAAGGTGTTTTTATAATTTTCATAACAAAATACTTGGAAAGTGGTATTTTAAAAAGGGAGGTAATCGAATGATATATTTACGTGGCCTATTACGTTTTTGTAAATTAACTGGTGACACCAACTAAGTTTTCTTAATTTTTTGGACGGGGGCTATCTTTGAAGGGGTTAAAAATACATGAAAACGACCGGCTTAAAATATTATTTTTTTACTGTGACATGATATTGAATGTGTTAAGAATTAAGCACGGTGACCCCTTTTTATTTGATCAGTTCAATGCCAATATCATGGGGAAATTTTCGTGTGAAAGTGAAAAATAAACGTGGACAAAATTTTTTTCACTATATATTCTATGTAAAATCACATTTTTTCAAAAAATTATTAAGAAGCCATTTCTTATCCGAATTCGTTAAAATTTGCACCATAAAAAAGAAAATTAAATCAATTTTCATTGTTTATTTGGATATAATTCTCTAAATTGTCATTTCAGAGAACGGATGATTTAAACACATAGTAAAAATTTGACGTCATATTTTTACTTGCACAAAGAAGGATTTTCCACAACAAAAATTTTACTTCCTGTTTAAATGACTGAAACTTTAAAACTACAACTTATAAAATTAATTCTAAATTATCCATATAAACTACATGAAATTATCTAATTAACAGTGAAAACTATATCAAAATTGGATAAAAAATGGCTTCACAATAATTTTTTTTTAAAAATGTCGTTTTATATGAAATATATAGTGAAAAAATTCAGTGACCGAATACTTTTTGTACGTCTCTTAACAAAGTGGACGCATATGAGTTTTGGCTTTGCCCGTCAGTCTGCAACAAACAGTTTCCGAGTTGTTTTTTTTTAAGACTCCCCATTAATACGAATGCGAAAACTTTATTAACCAATCAAGGGCCATATAAGAACATAACAACACATGATTGATACAGTAAAGATATTGACTTGATATTTGCCCTATGAGTTGACCCAGTTTGAAACGGCCGAAACCATATAGACCAAATTTTGCACGATAGGTAATTCAACTTTTTGATGGGCGGTCTTGATTTTGCTGGACAGTTTTTAGCAAAAAACATGACCTCTAGTGCGGATCCTATGAGAAAAAAAAACACCTTAAATTTGTTCTGGGACTATATTGATGCAAACAAAACAGCACTCTATGGTTATAACAGATAATTTCTTATTTTCAAATCTCTGTTAAGAAATTTACAAAAATTGCATAAATCTTTTACATCGCTTTTAAACACTGAAGGATTGTCTAATGTAATATTTTCTTAAACAATCAAAAGAAGTACACTTTAAAACATAAGGCATTTCATCTTCTAAATAATTTTTACAATCAACATTCTTATTTGCAAAAACTTTTAACTGGCTTACCAAGTATGTGTTAGGACACAAATTATATACCATAAATTGATTATTAAAACATTCCTGAAGGTGGGGGAGAGGATTTCATTGACAGGCTANGGGGGGTAACTTGGTACTTTTTCTGGTAGGGATGTGCCAAAATGATCTCGGAAACAACATGCCCCGAATTTATATACTCATGTCCAAATTCATGTAACAACACTAAATTTAGGACCCGAATATATTCATATACCATTGCTTTTAACATGATCATTAAAAAAATCAACGAAACAAAGCATTCAGTACATGAAATATTGAATATTTAAAGAAAATAATGGCAAGGAATTATGTTGTTTCATAAATTGTTGCCCTTTCTTGCAATTTTATACCCAAATTTATATAAATTATTATTTCTATATGCAAATTTATATACAATTTGTTTAAAAACACACCAAAATTTATAGAAGGACTTAAAAATATATGTGGGGTTCATAAGTGGGGGGTTGTAAAGAGGGGGGTTATTCCAGCATATGGACTAATATTTTCAAGTAGCCATTTGAAAAGCACCGTCGGATCCAGCCACAGTCTCTGATACAAACGAATTCCTCTCAAAAGGTGGGTGCTTGGGGCCGTCTTAAACTTCATGTCAGGTATGTATGAGCAAAGCTCGTTGTTGACGGCTTCGTGGTGCATCAAATGAAGAGCAATTCAAGCGTTGTTTCATTGCTTGGTTTTGCCATGTATTTGTAAAGACTGTCTCATGTGCATTTATTCCATATCCTTTTATTGTTTATTGCATAAGTATTTCAAGTTTTGTGCAGATATTTCTTTTGGGTTCCATTTTTCTTCGATTTCGATATTAATAGTACGGTAGCAATTATATGTGAAAAAGAAAGGAAATGGGGTAAATATCAAGGAGACAACATCCCATATCCAGGTTAAGGGTTAACTCCCTCCATCGTAGTTTTGTCCTTAGCTATATTTGATATTACTAATTATTCGGATTTCGTTTGGTTCTATACATATTAAACATTTTTTGAAATTATGGATTTCCTTTGTTGGGTTCTAGTGCTGCTGATGAGGAATTAATTTCCGAAATGTCCATACAGCTCATTAAAATTATTGCAGTTGGAGCTAACATATGTGTTATGGTCTCATGTTCATTTACTCCATATCATTTCGTAAAATATAAAACGACCCAAAACAAAGCATCTAGGAGTCACCGTACGGTCTTCAACACAGTGAGGAACCTCGCACCATATAGCAAGGCCTAAATGGTCCCCAAAAAGTTAAAAAGTGAATAAATCAATGGAAAAAATCCACATCCAATAACCCGAATGTCAAGAAATATGTTTTACTGAAGATTTTTTTTTCTATTCTGGACGAGGCTTTTTGAATGTGACACAGGCCCCATAAACGATAAAATAAGTTTAAACCACCATCATTTATTTTACTTGTGAAACAAGGACATATTTGGTATTAATAAGTAATTTAATACGATAAAAATATGTCAATTAAAATTCTTGATAAAAGAATACACAAGTTTATCTATTTTGTGCATTTTAATTCATCAAGCCGTTTTATTGGTCTTTTGTGAGTCACTGGAACGTCACGCCAAAGGTCCGATTTTTTCTTGTCTATTCGTATCGGATAAAATATTATTTTACATACAATTCAAAATGGAAGATGAGGATGAAAAATGTAAAAATACAGAGGAGAAACAAACAGATGTTATCACAAAAGAAAGGGATGAAAATTTCAATTGGGAGACTAATCGACGCCTGTCAGTGTCATCAGTTTCGTCACAGGATGTTGCGGCCAATGCGTTTTCTAGAGCAACCGACGTATCAGATATGCGTCTAATTGTTGAAAGTAAACCATTGTACGTTTCGAGATTAGTTTTGTCAATAATATCACCAGTTTTCAAAGAGATGTTTGAGAAACGTGCAAGAGAAATGTCTATATTTGAAATTCCAATTTCAGGACGTAAATACGACGAAATGCTGGAATTTTTATATTGTATCTATCCGGATAGTCTTAAACCCGTTTCCGGTAAGTGGAATTGTACATTAGGTAAATTTTGCTTCAGTTTAAGATTTCGGAGGTAAACTCTATATTTTACTTTCGCAAATTGAGTTAATGCGTCAGTGTTGCCGGAAAGGGGAAATTTTCGACTGTATGATATTAGAGAAACCCCTGCAGATCTCAGTTGTAATATCTAAAAGCTCTAAAAAGATATGTGAACACCAAGAGTGAGGGTATGGGTACCCCACCCCCCTCCCCACATACACACACCGGATTCAGCCTTGCGTTTTTTTAGGGTACTTTGGATTTGACAACATGATTCCATGGACTCGATGGACTCAAACGTTTAAGTATTTTGTACTTATCATTCAAATTTCACAAAAATAAGAAATAGACTCTTTACATGATCTCTAATGTTTGATGTACTTTGGACTCAAAAAGGGCAGTAAACCATCAGGAGTGTGTTGTGTTGTTGATAACATGCGTACCAAATACTCATATAACCCGTCACACTGTATTTCAAATGCAAATTGGTAAGAAACAATGAATGCGGCTTTTGAAAAAAAATATTATTGTATTATAAAATGTTGATTTATTACTGCAACTATTACTTAATCAGGAGTATTCCTCGTCTGAATTCAGATGAATACTACTGCACATACTTACTCCTCATCTCAATACTACATCACCGATGCATTCCTCGTCTTAATAATACTTCACATATTTATTCCACGTATTCCTAATTTTCATACTACATCGTATATGTATTCCTCGTCTTAATACTACTTCACATACGTATTCCTAATCTAAATACTACTTCACATACGTTTTCCTAATTATAATAGTACATCACATAAGTATTCCTCATTATATTCAGGCCTACATCACATATATGTTCAAAATCTAAATACTACTTCATATACGTATAAATTATAATAGTACGTTACATATATTTCCCACCTCAATACTATATCTCAGATGTATTCCACATCTTACTACTACTTCGCATACGCATTCCTAATTGGTAAGAATAAGTAGTTCCAGCTAAAAGTTACTTATTCATACGCTTTTTATGTTTTAGATGTTTATGCATGTATTAAAATGCTACATTGTGTAAAAGCGCTAAAGACCAGTATCCTTCCTTAACAAACAGACGAACTTAACATCTACTTTTTATATTGCAGCACAAAAGCATAATTAAAATGGGTTTCATGGCGACAAGCCGACAGGTAGACAGGTCGACAAGCCGACAGGTAGACAGGTCGACAAGCCGACAGGTAGACAGACAGACAGGTCGACAGTCAAAGAGATCAAAAGGCAATAACAGAAATACAATTTAAAAAAAGATATCATGTAGGTAGGCAGACAGGTCCACACACACACACACACACACACACACACACACACACACACACACACACATTTTAAAGCAAGACATGCAGTCGTGATGCTGCGAAAATCTTACAAAAGATATCATATACAGGTAGACAGACCGACAAGCCAACAGGCAGACAGGCCAACAGGTAGACAGGCAAACAGGCCGACACACGCGACATTACAAAGCAAGAAAGGCAGTCATGATGAAGCCAAAATCTTATAAAAGATATCATGTACAGGCAGACAGGTCGACAGCAGGTAGACAGACCGACACGACGACAGGTCGACATGCAGACAGGCCAACAGGTCGACAGGCAGAGAGTTCGCCTCGCAGTCAGGTCGACACGCAAACAGGTCGACACGCAGACATTATAAAGCAAGAAAGGCAATTATGATGAAGCCAAAATCTTATACAAGATATCATGTACAGGCAGACAGACCGACAAGTCGACACGCCGATAGGTCGACAGGCAGACAGGCCAATAGGTCGACAGACAATTACAACAGACATACAATTTAAAAAAAAGATATTAAGGTAGTATCATTTTACTTAAGTTGATCGCGTCCTAGTAAAACTAACTCTACCCTTAACCTAACACTAACCCTTAACCTATACTCAACTCACACCATAACCAAAAACCTTAACCCTAACCAAAGCCCACAACACTGTGGTAAATGCGGAAAAAAATCGCCACCCTAATATATTTGGCCATAAAGAAACCCTAGTACATTAACCCTAACCTATTTCTAACTTCAATATACACTTTAGGTGACCCTGTTCTAGTAAGGCTACCCCTATTCCTAACCTAACACTATCCCATAACCATAATCAAACCTTCTTAAAATGCCTTATTCTATATCTCCATTTAGAACAGAATCCCTTACCTATCTCTTACTCCAATTTTTCTTTTTAAGGGGCCTTCTTTTTCCACGTATGTCGACCTGTCGGCCTATCGGCCCGTCGACCCGTCGGTATTTAATAAGACCTTCGATTTCTAAAAATGCTATTTAGGTCTTTTGTTCTTTTAAATCTTTTTTTCATAGATGTCGTCCTGTCGTCCTGTCGGCGTATAATTTATTTAACTTGAATTTTCCATTTCCATATTCCACTCCTTTTTTTAATGTGAATAGTAACCAAAAGTATTTGGAAACTTGATATATTATATTTTAAAGTTTTAAGAAATGGTGTACAAAATTAAGTATCTACCTCGTGCAAAGCACTGTCCTCAGCTGATTACAGCTTCTTATTTAGATCTTACTTCTTTGGTCTTCCATGAACCGATTTACAAAGACAAGCACCGCCAGGATTTCAAATGGACTATTTTTAACTTGATCCTCTTAATTTTAATACTAAATCACAGATGCATTCCTCGTCTTAATACTAGTTCACATATGTATTACTAGTACTCATCTTAAAACTACATAACAGTCGTCTTAATACTAGTTCACATATATATTACTCATCTTAAAACTACATAAGATATGTTTTCCATATTTTAATACTACTTCACATACGTATTCCTAATTTTAATACTATATCACTGATGTATTTCTCATCTTAATACTACATTACAGATGTAATACTTATCTTACTACTACTTCACATACGTATCTCTAATTTTAACACTACATCACCGATCTATTCCTCGTCTCAATACACTTCACACACGTTCCTCATCTTAATACTACATCACAGATGCAGTCGATATCTTTATACTACTTCACATACGTATTCCTTCTCTTAATACTACATCAAGGTTGTATTCCTCATCTTTATACCACATCACATATGTATTCATCGTCTTAAAACAACATCACAGGTGTATTGACGTATTCATCATCTTAACACTACATCAGATGTATTCCTCATCTTAATACTACGTCACATACGTACTCAATATCTTAATACTACATCACAGATATATTTCATATCTAAATACTACTTCACATACGTATTCCTCATCTTTATAATATTTCATATCTAAATACTACTTCACATGCGTATTCGTTATCTCAATGCTATATATATATATGTGTGTTACAGGGCAAATTGGAATCCAGGAGGATCCGGAATCCTCCTAGGGCAAATTGGAATTCTGATTTCTCCTAGGACAAATTGGAATTCTGATTTGCCCTGGCTTTAATCCGGTGTAAATTGGAATTCCAATTTCTACTAGGACAAATTGAGATATCCAGATTTGCCCTAGGAGGATTCTGGATAGTACTGATTTTCTAGGACAATCCAGAATCATACTAGATATTATTGCTAGGAGGATTCTGAATCCTACTATTATACTATTATTTAAAACCAGTTTTAATAGCTAAATTAAAATAAACAAACAATAAAATCAAATATTTTAATGGAAAACGAAATCCGTATTGGCAGAAAACAGTTACTAGTGCAACATATTTACAATCTTTTCTTAAAATCACACCCATTTATTGCAACATTGTTACCAATGGGTCAATGCCTCTGCTGGTGGACTGTTAGTCCCCGAGGGTATTCACCAGCCCTGTAGTCAGTACTTCTTTGCTGACCCGACAGCATTTAGACCTGGAAAATATACAGACTTTAAACCAATAAGATCCTCTTTTGTGAAATAATTTTTCCTTATCCCATCTTTGGAAAAAGTTCTGTAAAAGGACTAAGAATGTGTTACTTCGTGCGACTACTGGATGTTATATCTTCCTAATCTAAATACTACTTCACATATATATTTCTAATCTAAATACTACTTCACATACGTATTCCTAATTGTAATAGCACATTACAACTGTATTCCTCATCTTAATACTACATCATAGATGTATTCCTCGTCTTACTACTACGTCATATACGTATTTCTTTTTTTTCATCACAGAAGTATTCCTTATCTTAGTACTTCTTCACATATGTATTCCTTACCTTAATATGACATCACGGATGTATACCTCATCAAAATACTACTTCACATATTTAATATATTCATTATCTAAATATTACTTCACGTACGTATATTTCTAATTTTGATACTAAATCACATTATTCCTCGTCTTAATATTACTTCATATACGTACATTCCTCATATTAATACTACTTCAGATATATATTCCTAATCTAAATACTACTTCATACACGTATTCCTAATTATAATGGTACATCACATATGTATTCCTCATCTTAATACGTCATCATAGATGTATTCCTCATCTTACTACTACTTCACAGATGTAATACCCATCTAACAACTACTTCACACACGTATTCCTAATTTTAATATTACACCACATATGTATTCCTCGTCTAAATGTTACTTCACATATGTATATGTATCTTATTTACTACTTCATATACGCATTCCTTATCTTAATACTACATAACGGATGTATTCCTCATCTGATCACTACTTCACATATGGATTTCTCATCTAAATACTACTTCACATACGTATTCCTAATTTTAATACAAAATCACATATGTATTCCTCATATTAATACTACTTCATATTCCTTGTTTTAATAATCCGAACTCTGATTCAAGATTCGTTTTTTACTTAGTAATTAGTATTCCTCATCTAAATACTCCATCACAGATGTATTCCTCATCTTAATACTAAATCACATATGTATTCCCTGTCTTAATATTACATCACATATGTATTCCTCAATTTCATACTACATCACGGATGTATTCCTCATCTTCTTACTATTTCACATACGTATTCCTAATTTCAATACTAAACCACAGAAGTATTCCTCGTCATAATACTAGCTCACATACGTATTCCCCATCTTAATAATACATCACAGATGTATATATCATCTTTATACTACATCACAGATGCATTCCTCGTCTTAAAACTACATCACAGATGTATTCCTCATCTTTACCCTACATCTAATGTATTTATCATCTTAATACTACTTCACATACGTATTGCTCATCTAAATACTACATCAAAGATGTATTTCATATCTAAATACTACTTTACATACGTATTGCTCATCTCAATACAACATCAAGAATGCATTCCTTGAATATTACTTCACATATGTATTCCTCATTTTAATATTATTTCACACACGTATTCCTTATACTACATCACAGATGTATTTCTCATCTTAATACTACATCACAGATGTATTCCTCGTCTTACTACTACATCACAGATGTATTCCTAATATTAATACTACATCACAGGTGTATTCCTCATCTTAATACTGCTTCACAGATGTATTTCTCATCTTAATTCTACTTCACAGGTGTATTCCTTATCTTGATACTACATCACAGGTGTATTCCTCATCTTAATACTTTACAGGTGTATTGCTCATCTTAATACTACTTTACAGGTGTATTCCTCATCTTAATACTACATCACAGGTGTATTCCTCATCTTAATACTACTCACATACGTATTGCTCATATTAATACTACATCACTGATGTTTCCTCATCTTAATAGTACCTCACATTTGTATTCCCCATTTTAATACTACTTCACATACGCATTCTTCAGCTGTATACTACTTCACTAACGTATTCCTTTTCTTAACAGTACAGCACATATGTATTGCCCATCATTTCCCTAACATGGACAGTTATATTCCAGCTTCATCTTCTCACGGAGTTTATGTTTCACAGTTGATTCACTATGTTAGCACAATTTAGATAGACTTTCTCATTGGACAAAGTTATCTCTGTGACCGCCATATTAATCAAGGTCTCATAAAATTCTGTCTCATACGATCATAAAAAATTCTTTAATAGATATCAGCCCCTTATGAAAAAAAAATAAAGTTTCGGTCCGAACTCTGATTCAAGATTCGTTTCTTACTTAGTACTGGGATGATCATTTCTTTCAACTGTCTACGACTTTTCAATAGCAATTGCTGTGACTTGCTACGGGACACTACCGCAATGGAAGGGGGATGTTTTGCATGCCATAAAATCGATTTAATCCATCATTTCTTTTGAAATGCCTGTGCCAAGTCTGGACCATTGCAGTCGACAATTTTCCGGTGATTTCCACCTGATTTGTCTTTTTGTCTCATTGACTTCAGCTCTAGACCACTCTATTCGGTAATTTTGTCATTAACCCCATTTAATATTATACCACAGATGTATTCCTAATACTATGAAAAAGAAAGGAAATGGGGTAAATGTCAAGGAGGCAACATCCCATATCCAGGTTAAAACGACCCAAAACTAAGCATCTAGGGGTCACCGTACGGTCTTCAACACAGTGAGGAACCCCACACCATATAGCAAGCGCTAAATGGCCCCAAAAAGGTAAAAAAGTGAATAAATCAATGGAAACAAAGCACTGGTATTCATCACAGATACATTCATCGTCTTAATACTAACTGAACTGAACTAGGCGCAAAATTAATAAATATCAATGTAATAACAATTTCATTTGAAAAGGGAGTCAGCTAAAGAGACCATCTCAATCTGATTATCTTTATAATCATACACGCTTTATCCAATACCAGAGAGAGAGGGGTCGTTTAATAAATATACAAAATTAAAAATAAAAGTATTGAAAAAATAACTATTTACCTTTCTTATTTCAGATGAAAATTTAGCTGTTCTATTGAAGTTATCAGAAGATTACAAAGTTCTGACTCTAAAGAACCGTTGTGCACAGTTTATGCTTAGAATTGTGGAAGGCGGTCTTAAAACAGTATCAGTGGATAAACTTGTGTGGTTTATGAAACTATCAGAACATTATCAAATTTTTGACGTTCACGAAAAGGCGATGGAACTAGCTACTAAAACATCATCAGAAATGTTAGAAAACCATACGGAATTTTATGACCTTTCCCCAACTACAACGACGAAAATTTTGATGGGTAGATTAAGACAGTTTGAAAAGGCTAGTCAGAAAATTCAGAAAAAGCTGAGTGAGACAGAGACTCACTGTACTCTATACCATAAAAAGAACGGAATATGTACAAAATGCTATGTATCTATTGGAAAATTAGCTGCTACTGAATTCTCACAGTTTTAGGAATTCTCATTAAACATATTCATACGTTTCGCTTCATTGACGTTACATAATGTGTTTCATTGCTTGAGGACTGTTTTCTGGTCGCATTTTGTACCTTTGTATTTGATTGTCCAATAAATGTCTGCGATTGAATTTCAAAAATTGAATAATGTAATAAGTGGAAAGTTATAATATCTTGCCAAATTTGTTACAGATTACACAATTGGTAAAGATGTTCACAGCCCAAGCAATATAATTTACACTGTGTGTGTACTGCCCTGGGCTAATGAACAAGCTAGCAGCAGTTTAACCGCTTATTCAAATGATGAAAATGTGAAGTGGTTAGATTCCACAGTGCTCCCAAGTCCTAAAATCTCAAAACGAATGAGCCCAATGTTTACATGACATTTTTTTGGTGTGATTAAAAAATGAATGAAAATCCGGAAGGTGGAACGAAACATTTCCGGTAGAAATTAAGCAAAATGAAAATAAAATAATGTGACATGACACTCCCTGTCTTATATCTTACAGATATAACCTTAAACTTTAATTTCTCATAAGAACACCATTACTATCAAAGTCTAACTAATACTGACTACGTATTACTAATGTATTTAAGCAATCAAAAAAATTCTAATTGTTATATATTTCACAACTCAATCTTCAAGTAAAGTCACAAGTTCAGTTATTGGTCTAGTATATGTTACCAGTTTCCCATCACGGCAGATGCGAACAACTACCTTACGGACAAGATCATCGTCACTTTTGATTATCGTTTGAATAATTCCGAGTGGCCAATCATTCCTATGTAAAGATTGTTCCTTTACTAAAACTATGTCTCCCTGTTTAAGGTTCGGCATTCGATTGCACCATTTTTGACGTGTTTGTAATTGACTAACATAGTCTTTATGTCACTGTTTCCAAAACATACTTGACAATACTTGAACGTGCTTCCAATCAGATGAATAAATGTGTTTGAGTTAGAAATCTCGTGATATGACTGAAACTTCACCTTGCTTTTGAGTCAATGATATGTAAGGACTTAGAATGCATTGCGACTCTGGGTCATTAGATATGGATGCCATAGGTCTAGAATTTATCACGGCTGCAGCTTCAGCCATAAACGTAGAAATAATTTCATGAGTCAAGGGTTTTTTGTTTTGATTGAAGATATCATAAACAGTTTTGCGAGTGATGCCGATCATCCTTTCCCACTCTCCTCCAATGTGAGAGGATTGTGTGGGTTGAATTTCCATACTGAGCCTGCACTATGTAGGTAATCTACTATTTTACCATCTTCAACATTGATAGCCTGTATGGAATATTGTTCCGTTCAACCGACAAAGTTTGTGCCTCTGTCGGATCTGAATAGACTAATGTGACCACGAATAGCTATGGTACGTCATAAATAATAACGTAATACCGAAGTTACTGTGAATTTAACTTCTGCATATGCGCATTTCGACAACTAATGTCTCTTCAGTGCAGATAAAATCTAAACGTTTGGATGACCATAAACTCAAAGATATGTAAAATTGTTAATAAAAGGATATGGAGTAAATGCACATGAGACAAAGTCTCTACAAATACACGGTAAAAAAGCAAAGGAACAACGCTTTTATTGTTGTTCTTCATCTTAAAGCATTGATAAAGCTGGAACTGCTCATTTCCTCTATTACCTCAATATGAACTGCACGGGTGGTTA
>MJUU01015344.1:85584-107219 GCA_002080025.1 Modiolus philippinarum | reverse complement strand
ATCATGAAGCTCCAGACCAAATATGAAATCATTTCCACTTTTGGAAGAAGAGAAAACTTTGACGAAAATTTTCATTAGTAGTGGTATATGAAACTAAGTATTAATGTATCGGCAAACAGGAAGTAGTAGTGCCACAAACATGAAAATATCTGACACTGTACAACTCATCATTTGGAAGCCTAATGCTAAATATCAAATCATTCCCACCTGTAGAAGCCGAGAAAACTTTGACAGTAAAAGTGTTACGGACGGACGGAATGACGGACGGACGGACGGACGGACAGACGGACGGACACCACCATCACTATATACCCTCCGCTTTTACAAAGCGGGGGTATAATATACCCTCCGCTTTTACAAAGCGGGGGTATAAAAATGTTTTAAATTATGAATACCATTCTTAATCAAGTTCGATGCTGGGAGCTTTTTTTTGTCTGATCCCAACAAAATGAGAAATCTTTGTAAAGGACCTTCCATACATCATTTATGTAATTTGCTTGAATTTGCTTCAATAGTTTCAGAGGAGATGTTGAAAATGATGTTTTTCTCATAGGGTACTATGTTAAACCCATTAGTTCTGCGCTGGCGGCCATGTTTTTTATCGGATCGGAATAAAATGAGCTACCTTTTTAAAGGACCTTCTATACATCATTCCTGTAAAGTTTGGTTGAATTTGCTTCAGTGGTTTCAGAGGAGAAGATGAAAATGTAAATTTCCCATAGGGCCAATGTTAAACTAAGTTCCGTGCTGGCGGCCATGTTTTTTGTCAAATCGGAATAAAATGAGTAATCTTTGTAAACGACCTTCAGTGCATCAATCCAGTAAAGTTTGGTTGAAATTGCTTCAGCAGTTTCAGAAGTGTTGATGAAAATGTGAATTTTCCCATAGGGTCCTATGTTAAACCTAAGTTCGGCGCTGGCGGCCATGTTTTTTATCGAATCGGAACGAAATGAGCAATCTTTGTAAAGGACCTTCCATACATCATTCCTGTAAAGTTTAGTTGAATTTGCCTCAGTGGTTTCAGAGGAGAAGATGAAAATGTGAAAAGTTAACTGATGGACGCCGGACGACGGATGCCAAGTGATGAGAATAGCTCACACTGACCCTTTGGGTCAGGTGAGCTAATAACATAATCCACAATACTCTGCAACATATACATTATAGCTAAAAGGTAACACTATAATCCATTATACCCTACAACATATACATCGTAGCTAAAAGGTAACATTGTAATCCACAATACCCTACAACATATACATCGTAGCTAAAAGGTAACATTGTAATCCACAATACCCTACAACATATACATCGTAGCTAAAAGGTATTATTATAATCCACAATACCCTACAACATATACATCGTAGCTAAAAGGTAACATTATTATCCACAATACCCTGCAACATATACATCTTATCTCAAGGTAATATTTTAATCCACAATACATATACATCCTAGCTGAAGGTGACATTATAATACACAATACCCTGCAACATATACATCGTAGCTAAAAGGTAACATTATAATCCATAATACATATGCATCGTAGCTAAAGGTGACATTATAATACACAATACCCTGCAACATATACACCGTAGCTAAAAGGTAACATTATAATCCATAATACATATGCATCGTAGCTAAAGGTGACATTATAATACACAATACCCTGCAACATATACACTGTAACTAAAAGGTAACATTATAATCCACAATACATATACATCGTAGCTAAAGGGTAACATTATAATACACAATACCCTGCAACATATACACCGTAGCTAAAAGGTAACATTATAATCCACAATACATATGCATCGTAGCTAAAAGTGACATTATAATACACAATACCCTGCAACATATACATCGTAGCTAAAAGGTTATATATAAACATAAAGGTAAAACAAGAGAAGGGGCAGTTGGAAACGACAGCTAATCCCCTCGCCCGTTTATTGAATGTTTGTCTAGAAATATAAGCACTCAAGGAAGTTGTACTGTTCAAGATCTGGCTTGTTACTTAAATCTGAGCCAGTCATGCAAGAAATGTTGTGACCTTATTTCAATCAGGAGCCTCATACCTAAAGCATATATGCATCTACTGATGAAAGATTAATCTTCTGCAAGTTGTAGTATCTAAAATCCAGACTGTAACACAAACTTTATCCTAAGTCACTCATGCATGAAATGTAGGTCAAAGTGACCTAATTTTTATCTGGAGCTTTGTAACTTTACAAGATGCATCTACATACAAAACATTATTCTTCTACGAGTTGTAGTATCTAAAATCCAAGCTGTAACACAAACTTTAACCCAAGTCACTCATGCATGAAATGTAAGTCAAAGTGACTCATCTGGAGCTTCCTAACTTTACAAGAAACCTCTACATACAAAATATTATTCCTCTACAAGTTGTAGTCTCCCAGATCTGGACTCTTACAAAAACTTTAACCTAAGTCACTCATGTATGAAATGTAGGTCAAAGTGACCTAATGTTTATCTGGAGCTTCCTAACTTTATAAGGTGCATCTACATATAAAATATAATTCCTCTACGAGTTGTAATATCCCAGATCTGGACTCTTACAAAAACTTTTAACATAAGTCACTCATGCATGAAATGTAGGTCAAAGTGACCTAATTTTTATCTGGAGCTTTGTAACTTTACAAAACGCATCTACATACAAAATATTATTCCTCTACGACTTGTAGTATCCCAGGTCTGGACTCTTACAAAAACTTTAACCTGAGTCACTCATGCATGAAATGTAGGTCAAATCAACCTATTCTATATATCAACCTCAAGTTCTCCTCAAGATGCACCAATGGACAAAACATTGTCCATCTACGACTTGTTATTCAAAAGATATATGGTCTTCAGTTCGAACGGACAAATGGACGAACCGGTTAAAACGCTTAACCCCTCCCCAACTTTGTTGGGCAAGGGGATAATAACAAAATCCACAATACCCTGCAACATATATATTGTAGCTAAAAGGTAACATTATAATCCACAATACCCTGCAACATATACATAATAGCTAAAAGGTAACATTATAACCCACAATACCCTACAACATATACATCGTAGCTAAAAGGTAACATTAGAATCCACAATACTCTGCAACATACACATCCTAGCTAAAAGTTAACATAATAATCCACAATACCCTACAACATATACATCGTAGCTATAGGTGACATTATAATTCACAATATCCTGCAACATATACATCGTAGCTAAAAGGCAATATTATAAAATCCACATAAAGGTAAAATAACAAAATCCCCAATACCCCATTTCTCTAATTTCTAGCAAATTTAACCAACTCTCACCAGTGTGATAAGAATATTTCTCATCTCTAGAGAGAGAATAACTCACATGAAATTTAACCAACCAAATATTCAGAACATCATTACTATACTTGTTTTAATAGCAAGTTGACTCTTAAATTTTTCCTACCTTCTGTTTGAAGCTTAAAAATCAGTAATGAGTGGCAAATTCCAATACCTTTCTTTGTTATATAGGCCCATTAAATAGAATTACTTGGTTCAAGTGGTTTGCACAACATATTTTGATGCTTCTTTTTTCAAAAAGAAGTTAAACATAGGTAATCAACGACTACAAAGTTCGCCTTGTTATGGCACGTTGTCGCAGCAACCAAATTTTGCCTGTTCAAAAGTGCATGCATATGCAAGGTTACCTGAACCAACAATGTACAGTTACTGAGCTATGAACTCCGATGTATACATTAATGTAAGTCATTCATGCCTAAAATGTAGGTTTAAGTGACCTACTTTTGTCTGAATGCTGAGCTACCATCACAGATGCATGCACAAACAGGATGATCCTACCATGTACAGTACCTGAGATCTGATCCCTGACATGAACTTGAATGTAAGTCAGTCAAGCAGAAAATGTAGGTCAAAGTGACCCAATTTTGCCTGGATGCTGACCTACCATCAGAGATGCATGCAGGTGCAAAGTTAGATGATCCTACCATGTACAGTGACTGAGATCTGAACTCGGACGTAAACTTGAATGTAAGTCAGTCAAGCAGAAAATGTGGGTCAAAGTCACCTAATTTTGCCTGGATGCTGACCTACCATCAGAGATGCATGCACATGCAGGGTTAGATGATCCTACCATGTACGATGACTGAGATCTGAACTCGGACGTTAACTTGAATGTAAGTCACTCAAGCGGAAAATATAGGTCAAAGTGACCTAATTTGCCTGGATGCTGACCTACTATCAGAGATGCATGCACATACAAGGTTAGATGATCCTACCATGTACAGTGACTGAGATCTGAACTTGGACATAAACTTGAATGTAAGTCACTCAAGCGGAAAATATAGGTCAAAGTGACCTAATTTTGCCTGGATGCTGAACTACCATCAGAGATGCATGCATATGCACAGTTAGATTATTGTACTATGTATAGTAACTGAGATATGAACTAAAATGTAAATTTGAATGCAAGCCACTCAAGCGGAAAATATAGGTCAGAGAGACCTAATTTTCTTGGAGGCTGTGAGTTAACCCAAGATGCACCTGCATGCAAAGTTTGATGACCCTACACTGCATAGTTACTAAGATATATACCCAAATGGGGACGCGGACGAGGATGCCGGGGGTACTCCAATAGTCCCCCTCAACAAAGTTGAGGCGAACTAAAAATGGTAAATACAAACAATACTCAAAATAACTAAATTTATGGCCAATATGAATTGGGCATCACTATAATATTCACAATCTGGTTTTTGAATAATGACACACCTTGTTTATTTCAGGACAGCCCTAAATCATTTTGAAGTAACCTGTATTGATCTTTCTGATGTTTGTCAGCTTACATGTTTTTGAATGCCTGAATGATTTGTCAGTCGGCATATCTTTTTGTCTGGTTTTTAGAGGGCTTATTGATAATGAAATCTACTATTGGACTGAACTTTATAGCTCTTTTGGAAATAATAGGGCCAGTTTTTAGAAGACATTTTAAGTACTTACATAGGAGAAAATTTCAGATTGATAAAAAATGTTCAGTTTTCAGAAGGGTTGGATTAGAGGGGTTCCACTGTATGCTACAACATGTATCCTCATCTATCCTGTTTTCGACCTACTAAGGTTCCATAGTGACGTCATAATTTTGGTTGAAATAGCACATTTAGGTCAAATACTGAAGTGGGTCGAAAATAGAATGTTTGATGATACACTTAAACCTATTAATATCCTAAATATCCTTCAACATGTTCGTTGCAACATTTTAATATTTACAATACACTTTAATGTATACAATGAAACATTAAACCCTACAAGACAGTCATGAATCAACAAAACATTAAACCCTACAAGACAGTCATCAATCAACATAACATTAAACACTACAAGACAGTCATCAATCAACAAAACATTAAACCCTACAAGACAGTCATCAATCAATAAAACATTAAACCCTACAAGACAGTCATCAATCAACAAAACATTAAACACTACAAGACAGTCATCAATCAACAAAACATTAAACCCTACAAGACAGTCATCAATCAACAAAACATTAAACCCTACAAGACAGTCATCAATCAACAAAGCACACCATACCTTGAATCCATTTCTCCTACAAGTCTCTGATCTTTCATAGGCAGAGGCAATTTCCATTGGCTGCTGCTGAACAAGACACTGTAAACTCTGACATCCATGGTGGTATCCTTTTAACCTAGCATTATCAACATTGATAAAAACAGGGTCATCTACCTGTTAAAAATAATTTGATACATACTGACATCAATGCATTAAAAAAATTCATAAAAGGATAGAATTGTATAATCAATGTGCATCTGCATACAAAATATTATAAATGTATTTTAATGCATGAAAACAGCCTAATCAGATGTTTGTCTCTATGGAAAAGATAACATGCTACATTTTGCTACATTATGATGTGTGAAAGTTACATTGATAGATATAAGATTAGTACTCAAATCATACATTTGTGATTGTAAACTTTTTTTAGTGATTGTCAATTGACCTTTCATTTAATTTCAATTGGATTTGCTGTTCAATTTACGCATCAGGAAGTTATCTGCATAAGTCTAGTCCAATGGAATTCACCTTCCTGTTTTTCCTGACTGGTGTCGCTTCTGCACTATCAGGTAACTTGTGGGAAAAGTGGTATTTCACACATTTTCAAAAATCGTTTCTTGTGTGTGAATTTTCCCAGTATTACGACATCACAGAACAAAGCCCAATAGTGCAGGGCTGACATCTCACAGGACAATTATTGAAGGGGCATTCCATTGTGAATCTAGAAATATAGAACAAATGTACCAAGAAGTTATAGTTTTACAAAATTTATTATGTAATAAATACGAAATTTGAACACCACAATCCTCAAATATCATGTTTTTGCATCAAACATTATTCAATTTTTACCATTTTTGTCCAATGACCAGACTTACACACCATACTGACCAATGATTTGTGTTTGTTTATGTTTTAACACTGCAGAGTAGTTTTGTAGGTTTATCATAACAATCTCTGCTAGTTTGGATTTTGTTACATTGTATCTTGTTGGAATTCAAGCTATATTTTCTTTTTGAACAAAAGGGAGCTCCTAGATATTATAAATTATTCCCAGCCATTGATGGTTTACAGGATAAAACTCTTTCTTAAAAAGAAAGTCCACTGGATGCTGACAAACATGTATAGAAAATGCAATACTTGCGTGCTGACAAACTTAATTCAGTAAGCTCTGTTGAGAGATCCATGGGTGACATGTTATGAGGCTAATCTTCACAAAGCTGCAGATTACATCCTTTTTAAATCAAACTTTTCTGTCTAATGTTCTTTCTCTTTACAACTAATTTATTTATTAGTTATTCTTACATGGCTCCTGTTAATTGCCAACCAGTATAATACTCGATAACCATATATTTTGCACATGCGCAAATAGTATCGGAATATGAATAAACGGGACGAAAAACAACAATGTGTTTTTTAATTGTTTTCGTCTTAGTTTATGAAGGAAATAAAGGTTACAAACAGCTTTTAACTAAATCATGACATTCAGACAAGCAAATAGGTATTGTTTTGCTTTCTATTTGAATTTTGAACTTGCATCTGTTTGAAAACGTCAGATTGTGTATTGTGACGTCATAGACAAAGACAGCAATGGAGGCAGGAAATCCACCTTCTCTTAGGTCGCTTCAGAATGGAAAATTCCATTTTCTGTCATATTAGAATAGAAATAATTTATGGCAGGTATATGGTTATTGTCATTTAACCATGGGCATGGCCTTTATATGCGTAAATTTTACCCCTTACTACCATGTTGGGTTACATTCGAATATAAAGGCCCAACCCATGGTTAAATTTCCAATAACCATAACCCTGCCATGATTTATTTCTTAATTTCTGTCTCAATAAAGCTGAAATATTGCCAAGTAGAATCTACTAAGTAGAATCTTTTTATTTATTCAGTATATATAACCATACTATACCTACTTGTAATATAAGGTCTGATGTGTGCTTAAACATGGTATATGCTTGCGTGTAGGCTTCTTGGTAAAAATAAAATGTGCCTAAATCATAGTACAGCTGAAATAAATGATTTATACAATTTTCAGTTAAGATGGCAATACAAATTTATTAAAATATAATGATGTATATTATATATATATTCCAAGACATATACCGTGAAAGTACTATTGTCATGGGGGACCAATTTTTGTGGATTTGTTGGTTCGCTAAAGCCACGAAATGAAGTTCAAAACAAAATGCATTTTTTACTTGGAGCTTTAATGCATAGAATTAGAAACCATGAATTTAAGAACCAACGAAATAGTGATATTCGTTAAAACCATGAAAATTGATGTCCACGAATAATAGTACTTCCACAGTAAACCATGTTTTTCAAGTGCGGCAAGAACATTCATTTTGTTTTTTTTAACTAGTTATAAACTGTTATTTTTATTGTTTTTAAATCAAACCTAACAGATAATGTAAAGTATCATTGGCTGGTGACAAGTACATATCATTACATCATTTTTTATACCACGGGCTATACAAACACTGGTTCCTTGATATGCAAGGAGGATGAATGTTCATAATTTAATATCAGATGAGAAATCAAGCCAATAACAAAATGTTACATATAATAAAAGTCATGCTTATTATTTGACAAATACTATGCTATATACTGTGAAAGAACCATTGTTTGTGGGGTTCCAATTTTTGTGGATTTCGTGGTTTTCTTTAACCACAAAATTAATTTCCCAAAGAAATGTATATTTTCCCTTGACTTTTAATATATGGAATTTGAAACCATGAATTTCTAAGTACATGTAATAACAAAACAGGGATAATTATGAAAACCATGAAAATTGATGTCCATGAATAAAAGTACTTCCACGGTATACTATTCTGATTCAAAATTTTATCCTTACTTTCATGACTTCTGGTTTGACCCATACAGGAATCCAACCAGCAAACTCTTAAACCGAAGGAATTAATGCTATAAGAACAATAATACTTAGCATGTAAACTATACAAGAGTATGTTTTATTACGATAATCCTACCTGACAATGATATTCTTGAGGAGAGACTGGTATACTATTTTCCCATATAATACCAAAGTCTTCTGTATTTTCATTTGCTACAGGAAAACACGACGACGTTGGTAATTTTAAGACACGCCCACATTGTATACATTTCTCTAAATTTTCTACAGATACTGATGACGATTCTTTCAACTGAAATCAAATCAAAGATATATATCAATATATCAATATAAATAAATTGTATTGTTTTGTTTTTTACAAAGTCATAAGTATCAGTTGTTGTTCTATCTCTATTTGAATACTGTAAACTACTGACAAACCAATACAATGGAGACAAGCCAAAGGCAGATAATCCAGAAATTAGTAGGACAAAAACACATTTTGTTTAACAAGGAGTGGACATAAATGCAAAAAAGCTCCAGCAGTGTGAATCAGAAACTCCAAAAAGATAAACAGTACTGAGAATAGCAAACCCTGGATAGATTATTATGAGTTGTCACAATAGTTATGACTGATTTATTTATGATGTCAAAATTTTTTATGAAAATGAAAATGTGATGAAAATTCGTATGACAAATATTCATATATATTATTATGATCCCATCTTTCAAAGACAAGGGTTACAATCCGATAGAGAGGAGCCAATTGTAACCCTTGGCTAGAAAAGATGTTCTGATCTCAGTTTATAACCATTTAGTGAATGTTATAGGAATACATTTTTATAAACCAGTGTTGAAACATAATTGCACCTTAGGCCAACAAACATCTTTACATTGCAAGATTCAATAGATGCATTCAATTAGTGGAACCTCATATTTTCAACAAAACATTTACTAATTTTTTGTCTTATTTGAGCAAAACATCAATGTGATAACCTGAAATCCCTTTTTTTTAAACTCCAAGAGAATATTGCCTTTTTTTTTGGCAAGGCTAGATCCAAAAAAGAACGTCACTTTTTAAAACTATTCCATGAGCCTCCTTCCAGTGCAATTACCTCAAATGATCTTTACTTTTCTGGTGTACAGTTCATGTATTTACATAAAACATACTCACATTTCGTATAATAACTTCATTTAATGCATTGTATTGGACTGTAGGATCCATCTGTCCTTGACTGAAAATATACGTAAATCTGGGTAAATTCATCTTAAGGATGTATTCTCCTGAGGTTTCAGTCTAGTTGAATCTCGTTTATGAATAATTCTTTAAACTTGCCTTATGAGTGAAATTTTTTTATTGATATATATCCTATAATGATATTCCCAAATGGTGTCAAAAAATTATGTACCTACAAAGAGTAGTTTTTGAGAAATGAAAAATTCTAATTTTTGACCAAAATTGACCATTGATCTCAGTCAGAATTTAGCTTATTTTTTGGGCAGGGGTAATGAAAATCTTTTTTTCAAGAAAAGTATGCATTTTATTCATATGATTTTTTTTTCTAACGTCTTAAAAATATTATTGTCCAACTATTTAAACAAAAATTGGTGTTTTTAATAGTTTAGTGGATAGAAAATTTGAAAAATCTTGACTTTAACAGATTTTGCGATGTCTTGAATTTGACTACCAATTGGACTACCAATTGGACTACCAGTTTTGAAGGAGTTGCAAATTAAAAAACTGACAAGACTCACAAATGAGCAATTTTAACTCCATTAATCTCTAAAAATTCTAAGTATCAGGTGCACATCTACACCAGGTGAACAACATATCCTGAAAGTTTGGTTGGAATTGGACTAGCAGTTTTGAAGGAGTTGTGGATTCTAAAACCAACAGACTCACAAATGAGCAATTTTGGCTCTGCGAACCTCTAAAACCTGTGATCGAAATTCTAAGAATCAGGTGCACAACTACACCAAGGGAACAACATTTCCTGAAAGTTTGATTGGAATCAGACTAGTAGTTTTGAAGGATTTGTGGATTCAAAACCTACAGACGACGCAGGACGACAACGTAAGACGATAGATGGTAATCCCTATGTATCGACTCTGCTTACAGCAGGCTACACAATTAAATCAAAAGTCTAGCACAAAAATTTGAGCATAAAGTGAAATGAAAAGTCTAGTTTCACGTTATACTCAAATTTTTGTGCTACCATAAGCTGAACATTTTTCCATCATCTGTATTAGCATAGTTTAACTCATTCACAGTACAATGTATAAAAATATCTGATGTAGACAGTAAGTAAAAGCCATCAATGATATCTTAAAATATACTCTTAGGCCTTAAACTCGTAAAATTCAATGCTGAATTCATACTTTCATATTTACTGACTCAGAAATTCAAAGAAAATAAAACTGCGGGCTTTTTTTTTTTTTATAAAAGTCTCAGAAAAACTTAAGACCATAAACCATCAGACAAATTCTAAATAATTAACATACAGTGGAATCTGTCTATTTCGACACCGGAGTATTAACATAATTATGCTGTCATATCAAAATTTCCAGGTTGTAAAGACAGCTTTTTAAGTTTTCTTAACCCAAATATTCAGACAACCTGTGTAATCCAACATATCTTTGTGGTCCCATACTGTGTCCTTACAGAAATAAGCTAAAGTCCCTCACTTTTGCCAAAAATTTTCTCTGGTCCTAAAGGTGGTGATATAACGAGGGTGCACTGCATTTATACGAAAGTTTTCGTGCCATGTGATATTGTAATCATACAAACATACTGAATCTTGTTTCACAATTTAATTCTGATTATAGTATTGTCAGAAAGTTTGATTTGGTATTTGAATCAGGTTGAATTTGAGGTCTTGTTTCAAAGCTGTGTTTCTCTTCAATTTCTACTTCATAAATCATTTCCTTAATTTAATATCTATAAGACTGTTTTAATCTTCATAAAAAACAATGAAGAAGTATGCTGATGCCTGTATGTTAAAACATACCCAGTGTTAAAGAGCAATAAAAATGCAAGCAAGTTATAAGTAATGTTATATTTTTGTACAACTAAAGGATCAGGAAATTTGCCAAAATCATTTCAGTCTTATTATCAAACAAAAACATGACTGTTGGCAATCAATAAGCAGTGTTTAAATCATATTTCAATTTCAACAGCTGAAGAGATGTTCATGTATCACTTGCATCAGCATTTCAAGTCAAATTCCAGAAGTATGATATTTGTTGAAATTCAATTCAATAAAAATAAAGGGCTACGCCAAACGCAGCATGATACGACCACAGCATGTCGACCACTGAAATTTGAAAAAGTGTAATTCAAAGCGAGTATGGACACACTAAAGAGCTTGACACAATAATAAGATGGACGCAATAAGGAGATTGACCCAGTAATTAGCTGGACACAAACTAGGGAAAATAAAATCAGCCCTTATGACTCCTTATGATTCCTCTTTGACCCTTTATAGCTCAGAAACGGTAAGAGCTATGCCAAATCCATTGACACACTGCTGAAAGCTTCTATCAAGAGGAATCCAAAGAAAAAAATCCCATCAAAATCTGATAAAAAATAAAATTGCTTATTATTTTGAAAAAAAAAATGCAATTTTGGCCCCTCGACGAATTATAGCTAGGAAACGGTAAGAAGTTCGCCAAATCTGTTGACACAACACTGAAAGTTTATATCAAGAGGAATCCAAAGTAAAAAATCCAATCGAAATCCAATGAAAAATAAAAATTTAAGGTAATCTGTAAATTTGCAGTTTTTGCCCCTTTGAACCCTTATAGCTCGGAAACGGTAAGAGCTACACCAAATCCATTGACATAGTACTGAAAGCTTACATCAAGAGGAATCCAAAGAAAAAAATCCGTTCGAAATGCGATGAAAAATAAAAATTTGCAATTTTGGCCCCCTTCGGCCCCTCATAGCTGGATAAGGAAACAAGTTACCAAAAATCTAATAGTAGAGTGCTATGTTAATTTTTCATAAGGAATCCTTTGAAAAAAAACTGCATCAAAATCGGACTAAAAATTGAAAAATGAAATTTTTGAAATTTGTCCTTTTTGGGCCCCATTTATCTCGAGAACAGTACATGCCATGTGAAATCCGTTGGCATACTGCAGATTGGAAATTTTCTAAGGAGTTTACTGAAAGAAACCCCATCAAAATCCGATAAATAAAAAAGATTCTACAGTCAAATATGTGAAAACAACCAATTTAACCTCTTTTGGCCCCTTTTTCTGAAACAGGCGGGGCCAGGAACATAAAATTATGACCTGGGCTAAAGCATGTGCCAAGAAACATCATACTAAAATTTGAAAATAATCCGTTCACTGGAACCAAAGTTTTGCTGTCCACAGACACGAAAATACCTAATTTTACGCCTTTTTGGCCCCTTTTTCTAAAACGGGTGGGGCCTCAAACCCAAAATTAAAACCAAGGAATAACCTTATGCCAAGAAACCTCATACTGAAATTTGAAGATGATCCGTCCATTAGAAACAAAGTTATACTGGCCACAGACGCCGACGACTGCGCCATACCATAATATGACCGCAAAATTTTTGCGGTCGTATGAAAATCAATTATGAACAGACAAAAAAGTGACGTTTCCAGATCCCTAGTACAAGTTCAAACTTGTAAGTAAACATTGCAAAATAGTGCAGATCTTTTCTTGTAGTAAACTAGAAATAATGATAAAACTTCAATATCGCTTTGGATAATCATATCTGCATTCTGTACATTTCATTAAAATACAACATTAAAAACATTTGAAGGCGACTTGCTTTTTGTAAATGCTGTTCCAATATGTGATTAGCAAACCTTCATAACTACTTGGCATTTATATACAAGTATATCAAAGAGGGTCAATTGTTCCACTCTTTCGGCAGAAACCAGCAAAAACCAAAATTGTTAGAAATTATCCTCACTACCCAAAATGCCTTCACCTCATAAATTTTGTAACACTGAATTCTTAAAATAAAGGAGTAGGGGCAGTAAGGGCCTTATTTGGCCTGAAAAATAAATTTGGTTGAATTCATAGAATTTTCACATTGAAATATTCTATGGGTATGGCTTTTCAGTAAACAGTAACATTTCTCAAATATTGATGTATAATTACTGAGTTTTTGAGTGTAGAAGAAGGGACAAATTGAAGATTTTGTCGAAAAATGACAAATTTGACCAATTTTGACTACTTTTTCTGCATAGGAAATATAGAGCACATGCAAGAACCATAAAAATATTCATATGAGAGGCTCAGTTCATGTGTATCAATGAGTTGGTAAATCATCAAATTGGTTCTTGAATGTGCTTGATATTTCCGGTTAGGAAAACTGTTCGAAAATCTGCCAAATTCGGTATATTTCTGTGAAAATGCTCAAAAGTAACCTTTTCATGATGTCAGAACTGTACCTTTTATGACGTCATTGGTTCTTAATTTTGTATTTTTTCTGTAAATGATATTTCAACTTTGAAACGAACGTGAAAGATAATCTTGAGGGGCAACTTAAAAATTCACTGGAATCTTGGGCCAAATCAACCCCTTATCGCACCTTGTCCTTTCACAGGAAGCACAAAATACATTCAAATCAATCATTTACCTGAAAATCAGGTAAAACTGTAAAATCAACATGGTTTTCACTTAATTTAGTTAATAAAATCTGTATCTTTTTCCAAGGAAAAAGACAGTATTTTTTAAACTCTTAAACTATGAAAATAAATGCAAGCTTACCACACTTCAGAAGATATACAATTTTTTTATTTTCAGTTCACATGTTTAAAATAGTTATGGTGCATTACATGATACCCTGCCACGTTTCAGAAAATTTCAAAGTTTCAAAGATCATAACTCACGTAGAACCTCTTCGATGTCTGTACCCAAGCCAAACTAAGTTTGAATTTCTAGTAAACAACTTACATACCAAGTTTAGAGACTGTATTTAATTTCGTTCATAAATTATCAGTTGGAACCCCAAAATTTACAAAATTTCAAAGTTTCACGGGGCATAACTCCAGAACCCCATGGACCTCTGAACCCAAAACAGAACTTGGCCCGAGTTTTGTAGTAAACAACTTACATACCAAGTCTGAAGACAGTATGTTATTTCGTAAAGTTAGCAGTCGGAAACCCCATAATTCACAAAATTTCAAAGTAACAAGGGGCATAACTCCAGAACCCCTTGGACCTCTGAACCCAAAATCAAACTTGGCTGGAGTTTTGTGGTATTCAACTTACATACCAAGTTTGAAGACAGTATGTCATTTTGTTCAAAAGTTATCAGTCGGAAACCTTCAGGCGACAAACGGACAGACAGACTGTGGACACAAGACTGAGGGTATCACATCATACCTCTCCATTACTTGTGGCGGGGTATAATTATGGTCACTGGACTTTGATTTTCAATAAACATTTTTCTGTTTCATATTAATCTTTTTGACCCAAAATATCCAAGCCTGTTTGCCCATGTGGTGAAATATCACCACTGACTGAAACATAGGCAACATTTATTTTCTTTATACTAGGAAGATGATGAAACAACTGTAAATTTTGATAAATGTCTCGACCATCTCCACTGGAACGACCCCTTAAAATACCTGAGAAACTTATTGATTCAAAAAATGATAATTGGATTGCAAAAGGTTCAAAGGCCATATACAAGACAATCATGCACTATCAAATACCAACCTATTTACCAAATATACCTTCCACTAATGGTTACTGAGAAACTGGTTTAATCAAATAAATAAACTACACAAGGTCACTAGACTGCAAAATTATTGGGACAAAATCCATATGACAGACAATCATGTACTTCTCAAGAGCAACCTACATGACCAATATCATTGCTCTCCTACTTTGTTATTGAGAAACTGATATAATCAAAGTAACTTAACATGGTCACTCTACCATGGAATATAGGTCAAGATCAAAGATATATGGCAGACAATCATGTACATGTACTACTTGAGGACAATGTACACACAAATATCATTATCCTACCACTTGAGAGTTTTCGAAAAAACTGATTTAATCATAAAAACTTAATGTGCTTTGTAGGAGAGACAAAAACAGGCACTGAGAATTATCCATACTGCCATGTCTACAGTTGTTTCAGGAAGAATTTACTGGACAGTTATGTCTACAATATAGTTATAAGAAAAAAAAATTAATCAAGTTTAGTTTGTGGCCAAGGTAACTATTTATTCATAAGTTTTATGTCCTTTGAATTTCAAAATGGCAATAACACTTCAATAAAACTTACACTTGAACAAATGATTTTACAGGCCTTCTGGGAAAACTGTCTCTAACCACTGCTAACAATGCCCTGTAAAAATATTTTATAAACAACTTTTAATTAATAACAAGTGATGACCCTAAAAGATGTCTCGCCCATCCCTGCTGGCCTCTAAATTGATGTGAAATCTACGTGAACTACCGGTAATCAGAAAAGTGAACATGCTCACTAGACTGTGAAATTGAGGTAAAGAACAAAAGTCACCTGACAGACTGACATGTACTACCCAAGACCAACCTACAAACCAAATATTATCAACCTACCACTTCTAGTTATTGAGAAATGGACTTAAGCAGAAAAACTTAACGTGGCCACTAGACCGTGAAATTGAGGTCAAGGTCACATGATGTTATGCACGTCAGGTAGCACTCGATTAGTACTATCACTGGACCAAATATGATGTTCCTACATCAAAGGGTTTTCAAAATATCCTGTATTTAGTAAAAGTTAACGCCTTCGCCGTCATCATACTTCACACGCCTATGTCTCGCTTTCCGCGACTTTTGTCGCGGGCGAGACAAAAATAGAAATGGAGCATTTAATTTACCTGATAGCTCACTGACTTTTTTTGCAACAAAATCAAAGTGTTATTCTGTCAAAGCTTATTGATAGTTAGTAAACTAGAAAATGTGACTATAAGACAAGGATTCCCCGCCGACAAATTTATCACAATAGATAACCCAAGTTGATCAGGAATAAAAATAGGTTCCAGTTGTCACTGAACTGTGATGGAATCATCAAGAAGTACTGTAACAGATGATTATTCAATAAATATTTGTTTAGTAATAGACATTATCAAAAATTACCCAACTAAAGTTGCAGAAGCATAAAATATTGGTCAGGTTATAAATTTATCCATAAATTATGTAGTATTCACTATGGTGATTTATTTGATTGAACCCCTAGTTGTTAATAAATGGGGCCAATGCAAAAATTTAACAAAGTCATTCAAGCATAAAATGTAGGTCAAAGTCAACAAATTGTCCATGAATTAGGCAGTTCTCACAAAGTCAGTCATTTCACGAAACATCATAATGGTATTTTGTGTATTAGTTTAGAAATGGACTTAAAACACAAATTTTACCAAAAGTCACTCATTGTCTCAAGCATAAAATGTAGGTCAAAGACACTTAATTGTCCTTGATTTGGATAGCACTCAACAAGGTGATTTATTTGATGCAACACCATTGTGATAGCATGTTTAGTTGTTAAGAAATGAACCTAAATGCAAAATTTTAAAAAAGTCACTCAAGCGTAAAATAAAGGTCAAAGCCGCTTAATTCTTAATGATTTGGGTAGTACTTATCAAAGCGATTAATTTGATGAGACATCATGGTTGTTTGATGTATAGTTGATGAGAAATGGACCAAAACGCAAAATTCAACACAAGTCACATAAGCCCAAAATATAGGTCAAAGCCAGTTAATTGTCAGTGATTTGGGTAGTACTCATCAAGGCAAATGATTTGATGAAACATTGTGGTATGATGTGTAGTTGTTGAGAAATGGACTTAAACACAAAATTTAACAAAAGTCTCTCAAGCGTAAAATATAGTTCATGGATGCCTAATTGTTGGAATCCGGTACTACTAATCAAAGTGCATGTACTGATGTAATATAATTAAAATATTACAAGATGTTACCAAATATGGACCTCAACGCAAAACTCAACACTGGAACTTATGGACAGACGGATGGACAAGGGTATATCTATATGCCCATTCCACTTCGTGGCAGGGCATAAAAATTGATTATAAAATCTATCATTGAAAGTCATTGATCATCATTGTTCAGCTGTCAAAAAAATTTAAATATAGAAGGTTCAGCTTCATTTTGGAAATCTAAACTATAACCATTGTCATAGAGAAAATATTGAGAGGGTGTGCTTGAAGGAGATTCTAAATTGATGTCTTTTGACTCGATGACATTTACTTCATATTAAATTTTATTTCTGTTGCTCTTAACCTACATGTACTGTATATTGCTGCTTATAATGAAAAACATATATTGACCTTGGATGTTAGGTGCTAGGTCTATTTACACACTCAGTGAAAAAATTCTCACCCTAAACTTTGTGTTGGATAATAATTTTTTACGTCATGTGCTAACCTAGCCTAACACCTTCATCCAAAAGCAATATGTTTATATTACCATATTTTACAACAGTATGATATTCAATATTACCATCTATGAAATAACTGTAAGGCAAAGAGTGCTTCAGTATTAACATCCATATAATCTGATACTGAAGTTTTGATTTCTTCAATGTCACCTTCTAATGTCAATTTCAGCAGTTCATTGATCAGTATTTGTAGTAGAGCAAGAGGTACACTGAAATAGACAATGTATATAATATACCAATTCACAAATACAACTGCATTATGAAACAAAATAAAATGGTATAGTTGGCCACGATTAAAAGATAAAAAACACAAATGTACAAATTAAAAAACACATAAAAATGACGAAAATGGAAAAAGAGGGAGGGAAGACTGCCCAACGTTTCGGCCTATATGGCCTTCGACTAGGGGACTATCCTGTAGTCAAAGGCCATATAGGCCGAAACGTTGGACAGTCTTCCCTCCCTCTCTTTCCATTTATGTCATTTTTATGTGTTTTTTAATTTGTACATTTTGTGTTTTTTATCTTTTAATCGTGGCCAACTTTACCATTTTATTTTGTTTCATAGTTAATTTGTGGCCATCGCACTGCATATTTATATAAAGTTCAATTATAATAGCATTTATCATTTCATGATATTATTTGTGAGCTGTGTTTCTTTCATTCATTTGACATCACATGAATTCTATATATATAGCAAAAACCATGTATTTCCATAAATAGTACATGACATTCTTTATTAGGAAATGTCAGGTTTGCAACATATTCGGTATGCAAACACATCGAACATTACCGGCTAATTGCGACAAGAATAATGTTTTAAAATAATAACAATTATAGTATGGAAAGTTCAGTCAAGACATAGATTTATAGACCTGATGAAGGCATATTGACCTCCGACTGTGTCCTAGGTCAATATGATCTAGTCAGGTCTATAAATCTATGTATTGACCTTTTTGCCATGCCATATTTGTATAATATCCTTCACAGAAAAGGAACTTAAAACCTTTGGGTAAACTTCACTCTAGAGGGTAGGCTAAGGGCAGACCTGAATACTATATCCCCCTACTTTACAGGTTGGGCATAAAAATTCACTTAAAAATGCCTTAATTTTCCAAAGGTTTGATCAGAATCTCAAAATTTTTTAACGAATATTTATTTCACCTCTAGTCTTAGAGAGGGTTTTATAAAGAACAATGCAAATTCAATTTGAAAACCTGGACTTGACAGCTATGGTAACAATTTTTGGAATAGGGTGAGCACTCCATAGCATTAATTTGAAAGTCATGAAAATTACGACTTAATTACATGTATACTCACTTTTTTAACAGAATATTGAGATTCCAGTTTAAGTAAGCAGCTACTTTTAAAGCCAGTAACCTCAGGGCTATGACCTTTTTACTTTCTTTCACTACTAGTTTGTCTGGAAAAAAAAGTAAATTGCATTGAAGTTAGTATTTACACCAACAGCATTATGTAATAGAAATGTTCTGTTATCAAAAATTGATGCTCTAATAATTGTTTTTGTGTCTGTGAAAAAGAATGTGTGGACACAAAAATGCACATACAAGGGGAAAATAGTATTTGCCAGTTTTAAAGTGACTTTTTATTTCATGTGTGCAGTCCTGTAAAGATTGTGCTTTCTGATTTTAATACATTTTTATGTATCTTCTGAACTACACAGAGATGATCATTTAAATAAATGTTTTGACATTGTATAAGCTAAGCATTAAAGCTTATTGCTCAACTTTTATATGATAGCTAAAGAAAACCTTTCACAATACTATTGATATAAATATTAATATGGTTATTTAAATCAATTGTCTGGTTAATGGTTGATCAGTTAGATAAGTATACAAGTAAATGAAACTTAAATGATCATGATTTTATACAGGAGACATTTCCTTTAAACATAACCGTAAATTCAATTTTGATATACCTATAAGAACAACTTATTTCATGGTGTGTTTATCATGTCAGCTTCATGTAGAATATCCTTTTCAATAATGTAAATCAAAGTTATCCATGCTTCATACTGTAGGAAGTCTTTGTAACAACACTTGAATAAATGCAAGGATAAAACATTCTTTTTTTTAACATTTAAACAGGGAAGGGAAAGGGAAAGGATTTCCTACATGAAATCAGACTTATTTTCCTATATTTTACATTGCACAACCAGATCTTCAGAAAAGAAATTATTGCACTTCAACTCCTTTAGATCATAAATGTTTACACTTCATGCTTACAATGCTTTCTGAATTAATGAAACATCATAATTTCTGCATCGGCTGTATTTCAATGGTAATCTCAATTTTCATCAAATACGCATGGTGGATGTGCAAATACTTTTTATATTGGTGGTAAAAGCATGAAAACTTAAAGGCTGTGAGGTTCAACACATACTGTTATAAAATAAAACAGTATTTAATGTAAACTGTTCAAATAAATCAAGTTTCAATGGTTTATCCCAAAATCAGGGTACAAATTTTGTATATACTAGCACAGTAATGCACATTCAAATATAAAGAAATAGGAGGTTCCATTGACAAAAATCCTGCCCATTCTTATTTATGGAAGGGAAAATATTTGACATTCTTAATAGACTGCTCTGATTCATTGGAATTTTTTCAGCATTTCTTTTATCATGCTCAATATCTTTTCTTTTCCTTTCTTGCTTACTTTTCATGCATTTTTTGGTTACAACTACCAGTAAATAAGAAAAATCCATGCAAACACCCACATATACAAAAACAGGAAATAATAATAGACTTCAAACATAGACAATTTCAAAAATGTTTCATTTAAAAAAGATTTAAACACAAACCATTATACAAAAATAAACAATTTTAGCATTGTAAAGTTTAAAGAGTTAATATGTATACATAGTCATCAATGTATCTCCCAGACTTAAGAATTTGTTTTGTACTGAAGTGTTTTAAACTAGCAACCATGTTAATAGTGTCCTGTTTAAAATATGTCAATAATGAAATCTGCAAAACTATGCTGGTATGGTCCTGTTGACTCACTAAATTTTATATTATTACTTAGTTAAACAAATTTACTATTTGCTATATTCTTTCAAATTCAATTTTTATTTCATTTAATTGTAGATTCATTGAAAAATAAAAGAAAATGTGTCCATGGGACACAGATGCCCCAACCAGACATATATATTGGCAAACAGGAAGTAGATGAGTCAAGAACTTGATAAGGGAAGACACGGTACAACTCATTATACTGAAGCTTCCGACCAAATATCAAATAATTCCTTCATACACAAGACGAGAAATCCTTGATAAAAATTCCGGAAATATCTACGTACGGATGGACGGAAAAGGGTAAAACTTAATGCCCCTGTCGCCTTATATGTAAATTATCACAGCTGAAAATCAAGAAAAATAAGGCACGTGTATCTTCGACTGAAAATCTCAATATCTGATAACCTGCACATGTCTGAAATTCACCCACAATATGGCATGGCCATACAAAGCATGTGACAAAATGTATCATTCACCATTGTGGAAAAAAATTTCATTACTTCATTACACTTCAAATGTAACAAGTTTATTATGTTGGTCAACAGGAAGAGGTACAAAATGTATTCTGACAGGTCTGAAAATGCCTCCCTAAAGATGACATGACCAAACAAAGCTTGTGATAAAATTCAACTTTTGTATCATTTTCCACAGCAGAATAATTACTCTATAATGTGAAAGGTCTTTGGTAAACAAGAAGTAGTATCCGAACACTTGCAACAGGTCTGAAAATGTA
>MJUU01015344.1:51852-64275 GCA_002080025.1 Modiolus philippinarum | reverse complement strand
GGTTAATTTCAGATAAATCTCCAAGATCCCTCCCAAACTCTAATCTTAACACCGCGAGTTTTATTGCTGTTGAGGGCAATAAAACTTAAGTGTGTTAATTACCTGTTCGATAGTCAAAATTCAATGATTGACATGTTGAAAGTCAATATTTATTGCGGTTGTGGAAATTTCCAACATCCTCGCTGTAAATGACAAATAATTTTCTTGAAAATACATTTTAAGGAGTATTATTTTGATAACTGATGGTGTCAAAACATTTAAAGAAGTAATTTATTTGTATTGCTGCATAAAATTGGACGTCCTTTCCTACATGTGTAACATGAGGTTTCTACTTGTTTCACTTGTAAAACATTCCGGTCTCGACTATGGATTAAAACATTTTACAGAAACAAAATGCGTTTAAAACTTTAAAGCTTTAAAAAAAATTAATTAAAGATTTAGTGTGAGTCCTTCTAAAGAACATTCTTCGTTTTCCTGCATTCATTTCATACCTGAAATTTTCAAGATTTTCTAGAATTCGTGATTGAAAGTGAATCAAGCAGCACCGACAGGTCAACATCTAAAGATAGAATCAGTAACAGAATTACACAATTTTTATGAACCAAATTTATCTTTTTCATACTGTATGTTTTCTTTATTTGTTTATAACCTTTTAGACCATTTTCTATTCTATTCTTTGGTATAAAAAAGCAGCAATTTCATTTACATGTGGATCTATTGTCAGTAGAATTTACCGAGATTATCATGCCGATTTTTCCCAAGTTATTTCAAAAACAATTTATTTTTTACTTTTAATTACTACCTTTAGAAAAAAATATAATTTTTATTTAAAATTGATTGATAAGATGTCAATGACTTGCTAATTATCGTCTCTGATTACCGGCAAAAGATCAAAGCAACACAGGTAATAAATTTCGCGGTGTTGGGAGAATTTTCGTTTTCAGGGCAATAAACAACACGCTAATCCGTGTGATTCCTCCAAGGAAGCACCGAGGATTTTTTGGTGAAAATCAGTGTTTAGCAGTGTCCCACCAGGAAATTACTCAGTGTTGAGAGAGAGAGAATCAGTTTGCGTTGAGCTAACTGTACTAAAAAAATCTGTGTTTCCGGTAACCCTACCGACCCTAGATTTTTGGGGCTAAAAATGCCTACCCTTAAGTTTTTTTGGCAATTTTTAAAGAATTACTGTTAAAGTCTAGAAGTTACTCTCTATATGTCTATGTAAAAAGTTTTGGAAAAATAACAAAAAATGCCTACCTACTGACCCTAATTTTGAAGAGTGTGTTACCGAAAACACAGGTATTTTTTTTAGGCCTAAGGTAGAAATGAAATAAAATAGCAATTTTCTTTGAGACACGTAGTCTCTCTCAACCACACTCTTCCTGCAGGCTCCAGCTATGGTAGATATCCCAATGTAAAGAGTCTAATCGATCCAGACTTTGTGACATAGCTAACAATGTCCAGGGAAGTGAAATCGGTTTACGTATTACATGCACATTAGTGAAAGTAGAACAGACCCTATTCCTTACAAAAGGTGTTCTTTACATTTGTAGTTATGTCCCAGAAAATAAAGTGCTTCAAAGAGGGACACAGGGACAGATGGAAGGGCAACCCCATTTCAGTATACCACATGCAGAAAGAATACATGCAAACTTTTGAAAATCGCCATGGGGGTTTTGCCGAGTGTCAAATAAGGAAACTCCTTACAAGTTGGCTATAGAAGGTCTTATGGTATGCTTTTGTTGTTTATAGTATTCTAATGTGTTTCATCTGTACATTCAACGCTTTTTTAGTTGTTGAATTGTCTTCAAGTGTCCTTTTTTTGGAATTTCAACTTTTGATTTTTGGAGCCACCATGGGGGTTTTCCTTCAAAAACCCCCAGAAAGTGGGAAGGTTGGCAGGCCTGGCAGAAAGAGGGGTTTTATAAACAAAAACTTATTACCTGGGTTTTCTTGTTGTAAATGGTTATCCAATTTATGCTCATCCAAGAGGAATTCAAACCAAGAAACATTTGGTAAAGACACGGAGGCATTAGAGTTGCTCCTTAGAAACTGATCACTTGGCATTACTATATCTGACATCATATAATATTGTATTTCATATCATAAAACCGATAAGTTAGACACATGCACGTTAAAAAGCCGCAAGGACCGGCTTAACCATGACAAGTCCGCGCTCGGATGGGGCAGTTGAAAGTCGTTCAAAGAGTCTGTGGGTTTTGAATTACTTGCAACATCAAATTTCAAAAGTATACTATTTTGACAACGTCGTCATTGATGAATGGTTGAAGCAAGTAAACGAACACAGCTCAAGAAAGTGCGTCCACTGTTGACAACCACTTGTTCATGGGAGATAACTCATAGCTACTTCCGGAATTTAATAATAAAGGAAAGAGTTTTCTTTACGACAAAATAGATTAATACCGAAATGTTTAAGGTAGGGTAGCAAACTCCAAAATCTTTATTTTAGTAGGATTTTACTTGTTATTGCTTTTGTTTGCTGTTCTTTACAGTACGACTTTCTTCTTTCTTTCTTCTTTATATCCTCCACTTGGAGAACCACTATCAAACGATTGTGTGATATTGTTTTTACTTTATAGGACATTTATCGGTAATTTGTATGAGTTTCCTTTGATCTCATAAGGCAAATATCTTCAGTATTTGCTACTGCCCGAACACTAAAAAATATTGGCAAAAAGAATTACAGGCCTCGCCTACTTTGTCAATCAGCGCATCAATGGAAACAAAGAAATGTACATCTACAAAAACAATTAGGATAGTACGAATTCTTTATCTAATCAATAGTCAATTTCCCGATTTTTTCAAAATTGATTTCAAATTTTCAAAATTTGTTCTGTCAAATGATGTAGTTAATTACCGATAAAAAGAATTGTGACAGGACAGCCTGCGTTGTAGTAGGTAGTAGATATATAGCCAGTAAAAATCGACTGAGCTAAAGGAATATTTCTTTAGCTCATTCGGTTAGGTGGCAGGCTGAAGTGCTAGAGGTCCCGGGTTCGATTCCCGGAGGTGACCTTGCAATTTTGTTAGGAGATTCATGCTCTCCTGTTACATTTGGCGCCCAGCTAAAAAAACCCACGGTGGTTAGAAGGAGCTAACCAGGGTTTGTGTGTGATTTGTGTTGAGAGTCATACATAGAATGTATGATGACTGTCGAGTCGGGGGAAGTGTGACCAGGACAACCTATCTGCGTTGTAGTAGGTAGTAGATATATAGCCAGTAAAAATCGACTGATCTAAAGGAATATTTCTTTAGCTCATTCGGTTAGGTGGCAGGCTGAAGTGCTAGAGGTCCCGGGTTCGATTCCCGGAGGTGACCTTGCAATTTTGTTAGGAGATTCATGCTCTCCTGTTACATTTGGCGCCCAGCTAAAAAACCCACGGTGGTTAGAAGGAGCTAACCAGGTTTTGTGTGTGATTTGTGTTGAGAGTCATACATAGAATGTATGATGACTCTCGAGTCGGGGGAAGTATGACAGGACAGCCTATCTGCGTTGTAGTAGGTAGTAGATATATAGCCAGTAAAAATCGACTGATCTAAAGGAATATTTCTTTAGCTCATTCGGTTAGGTGGCAGGCTGAAGTGCTAGAGGTCCCGGAGGTGACCGTTGCAATTTTGTAAGGAGATTCGTGCTCTCCGGTTACAGAATAATAGAAGTTTTGTTTTTGATACTTCAAATATTGTCTCCAATAATAGACTCGCCCACAATGTTGGCTCGTCCATTATGTCGACAATATTTTTCATATCAAAAACAAAACTTCCATATATATATTAGTCCCAGTATAGGATAACCAGACATATATAACCAGAGACATATAATTAGGAAAAAATACAATTTTATTAGAAGACAATTGGCCCTAGGTTTACTTCTTTTTCAAATTCAATGCAAAATCTTATCTTATTCATCGATTATTTCACTGTTGAATGGTAGATATACCGTCCAGGTGGGGTATTTAACTGACCAATCAACTGTTAATGACATCATCAGATAGGCAAAAGACAACAGAATAATTACAAAGAGTATTTAATATTAAAAAAATGCACATCTTTGCTTATTCTTTGACAAAAACTTCAAAAATATATTTAATTTATATATTCTTAAGTGGGAGAACAGAAAAGAAAAGAATTGCCGATCAATTGAATATTGAATTGATATATAGATTAGCATTCTTTCAAATTTATTTACGTTTTATTCTTATTTTACAAAATTTGTTCTAAGAATTTTCTACGTTTCAGTTAGTTAAACACCAAATCTGCACTCCGCTACGAATTTTTCAAATTCTTTAAAATTCACAAAACATGTATAACAACAAAGATACCAGTGTCAAATTGAAACAGAAGACTGTTGCGTATGCCTAGTTTCATCTTTTTATGTCCAATCCTTACCTAATAAACTAAGCTGGCCTGACGTTGTTACATTAAAACGACGTCAAAAATGCAGTTACTTCATTTTTTTTTCAGTTTTGTAGCTGTTTGTAGTGAAATTGTTATTAAAGTTGAAAGTTGATCATGAAAGTTGAGTTTTAGATTCGAAGAATTTTTTGAAATGTATCTATATCTATGCAATCAGTACAAAACAATGGCATTCAAGATTAAAGCTTAATTTTGAGTTTTAATTTTTTTCTGTGCAACCAGTACGTGGATCTTGAGGATTTTTTCAATATGGGAAAATTTCACATATCAAGATGTGCTACAAACTAATTCAGCGGTATTCTAGTGAATGCGTTTTCAAGGCCACAGTTCCCTGGTCCAGTCTCCGTTTATGTCCTCTTAGGTTGGCATAAAAAATATTTATATTTTAATATGAAAGCAGAGCAGATAACAAAAAGCTCTCAAGACGCGGCCTGTATCGCTCACCTGGCTGACATAGAGATATGAATGGCATTTCAAATAGGATCCGGAGTTTAAACTATGTTCCATGCTGAGACCACCTTGGAGATCTTTGAATGAATTTTTCTCATGCAGTCCAATGTTAAAACTATGTTGTCCGCTGGCGACCATTTTGAGTGGGGGACGGACCTGTCGGATACCTTTTTGAAAAGGACCATTTAAAGACCATTATGACTAAATTTGGTTCTAATTGGACTAGTACTGAGTTTCTGAGAAGAAAACCTTTGAAAGTCTCTTCCCATATATAGGGTCCAATAGCATATACACGCCTGGTCATTTTGATGATCTCAACAAAATGTTGAGCATAGAAAAAAGTTGACAAGCGTTTCCGGTTGAGATCGAAGTGGTGAGGATACTTTCTAAGTGTTGATATATAATTTTTTTATTGTTTTCCATGCATCGGAACTTAAAATAGGACAATGCTATTCGTTTTGTAAAGGAATTATCTTGTGCTTCGCACACAAACACTTTACGGAAGGTAATTCATTTCTGTTGAATCGTTTAAAAACCTTTCGATTTTCGGTATTTTCTTTGCTCCCGGACAGAAACCACTGACCTACATCACGATCGCATCGATTTCCCTTATCAAAAGTACACAGAAAGATTGGCTTTAACATGCATTTCAATGTTCTGTTATGATTTAAATTACAAAATACCACACAAAGCGACAAAACATAAAATAAATTATTGTTGAGATCATCACGCGCATGTTGAGGCAATAAAGCATAAGTTGAGAACAACAAGCGTGTATTTTCCTTCTCTTCTTGATTATTCTATATCTTGAACTATTGAAATTTCATTCAAAATTTTGCCAGCCAAGTAACATAATTCTTATGTAAGAATCCGTTCCACAGTCGACGACGACATTTCCCTCTTGAAATTGTCAGCCCCATGCATCAAATCACAACTGATAAATATTAAGATAATTTTCCGAATTAACAAGCAAAAATCACTCTAGAATACATGGCAATATAAGGTTCGCATATGGACAGAACATAAATGACGAAGACAAAGCAAATAGAACATAATACAAACGGCACAAAAATAAATATGAAAAAGAAAGGAAATGGGATAAATACCAAGGAGACAACAAAAAGGTAAAAAAGTGAATAAATCAATGGAAACAAACCATATCCAATAACCAAAATATCACAAAAAGACTCACAGTAAAAATCAAACTAGAAAGAAGTCCAACTTATCAAGACGAGTGCCCTTACAATGAAGTACATAAAACATGAAGACAATACACAGAGGTACTTCCCGGACAAATGCTCGCAGTTATTAACAGTGTGAACCCGTTAAAAACAAGAGTGTCATCAGTTTGTCTGGAGGGGTAGCATAATATTCTGACGTGTACATTCTTTTATTTGAGGTAGTCGTCGAACAAGTAATGCCTAAAGTTAGCCGAAATAACAGTTTCTAGCGTATTTTTTTTTCAAAAACACCCACTCCAGTCCCAATTTTTTGTTAATGCTTAATTGAGATATATGTTCGTTTGTTAGTCTTTATTGATCATGCTTACCCTTCTGCGGAGTATGCCCCTGATGATAACTCAAGTTTACTGTTCTTTAAAATTGTGGCGCTCTTGATTTTAAGGCTTCTTAATTTGTGTTGAATATAACAGCTGCGTTTTTTCTTTTTTTTTCTCGATTTTTATTTTATTTTGTTTTGGAGGGGAGTTGTTTTGGTTTTTATTAGCTCACCTGACCCAAAGGGTCAGGGTGAGCTATTGCCATCACTTGGCGTCCGTCGTCCGTCGTCCGTCCGTCGTCCGACGTCCGGCGTCCGTCGTCCGTCCGTCCGTCCGTTAAACTTTTCACATATTCATCTTCTCCTCTGAAACCACTGAAGCAAATTCAACCAAACTTTACAGGAATGATGAACTGAAGGTCATGAACAAAGATTGCTCATTTTGTTCACATGGCTGCCAGCACAGAACAAAGTTTATTTTGGTCCTATGGGAAATTCACATAAAAAACATGGCCACCATACAGAACATCGAAAAATCCTGCTGTTCAGCATTTTGTCAGGTGAGCGATACAGGCTCAGTAGCTGAGCCTCTAGTTTATTTTTTTTTTGTTTTTTGTAAATTTTTTGTTTGAGATTAACCCCTTTCTCTGTTTTTGCTTCGGTATTCGTTTGCCGATGTATTTGATCAGTTTAAATTACCTTGTTTATATATAATTGTAGGGAAACAAAGTAACTTTATATGTTGCGATCCATTTTGCAATTATATCTATAACTTATAAAAATTCTAATGTAATGTAAACCGATCATTTTTTCATATTGCTGAGAAGTACAAAATCTAACAGCAAATTCTACTTTTTATGACTTACCAACTACCATTTCTCGATTGATTGATTGGTTAGGGTTTGCCGTCCAATGGGCAATATTTCAGCTATGTTATGATCAGGACGAGAATAGGTTAATCAATTCTAAAAAAATGTAGATTAAAGAAGAAAGAAAGAAAAGTTGAAGGGACAACTAAACCTGGGCAACTAGTTTTGATTGCGACAGGAAAAGTGGAGAAATGGGCAGGAGCAGGAAATTTAGCCTTCTATTCGACACCCATTGCGTTTGCTCTCCTTAAAGAAATATAGAAGGGGTCTTTATACTGCACGTTTGTCGACATTTTGGCTACAATATTTCACGGCCAGGTTTTCCGTATTATTACCTGACTACCCCGCATCTATAAACAGGACATTCCCCTATCCAGTAACTTAACAGTTCAGAGCCCCTGAAAACCGAATAAGGTGCCGGTATTTTCGAACTGGAGTTTATGATATCTGGTGTCATTTAAACATAGAACAAGTAAAATGTGCGACAACTAGATATATTCAGTACCAAGACTGTTTTGCGTATCTTGCCATTTTCAAAACATTAATAAGAGTGTAAGAAATTAATAAAATCCATTTGGAGCTGATGTTTAATCAGAATATTAATATGAACTTATGCCAAGGTAGTTCGGGGGACTAAAAACAAAACAATAGATTTCCTTATTTTTCCCTCGCTTGAAAATTTATTAATTGCACCTCAAAATTTAGAAGGAAATCAATAGGTCACCGAACTTGTTTTCCAAGAAGTTTCCGAAAATAGCAAGATTTGACCTTTTTTTATATAGTCTTTATCGGACTAGAGGTTTTGATATGAATAAAACTATAGATTTTGGTGAAACTGTACTGTATTGTGTTAAGGAAATCTCTTTGGAAATATGAAATAAATAAATAGATGTCACCGATCATATTGAAACAAAAAACATGAAAATGCTATTTGCCCTTTAATTCTACCTTAGGATAGAATGCTGCAACCTGATTCGTCGAATACCGGTGTATTTTTGACAAATCCATGAAATTTCAAGCAAGTTTTCAAGCAGCGGGGTATTTGCCTAAAAATTTGTCACTTTTTACCCTCTGCCGGGGTATTTGCTAAAAAATTTGCCTTTTTTTAACCTTTCACTGAGACGCTTGTAAAAAATTTAAAAACGACGTCATCTGTGCGCTAAATCATTCGGTAGAATTAAACAGATATATCATGTTTGGTCGGTGAATTTGTGAAAAATACCATTCTCGAGAATGCAATTTCCCTCGCCCGTTCGGCTCGGGAAACATAACATCTCTCGACTGGTGTTTTTCGCAAATTCCCCTCCCAAACATGATATATCTGTTCATAATTCTTCCTTATGATAGAATGCTGCAACCTGATTGGTCGAATACCGGTGTATTTTTTACAAATCCATGAAATTTCAAGCAAGTTTTCAAGCAGCGGGGTATTTGCCTAACAATTTGTCACTTTTTACCCTATGCCGGGGTATTTGCTAAAAAATTTGCCTTTTTTAACCTTTCACTGAGACGCTTGTAAAAAAATTTAAAAACGACGTCATCTGTGCGCTTTAAATAAAGTCATTCGGTAGAATTAAACAGATATCATGTTTGGTCGGGGAATTTGTGAAAAATACCAGTCTCGAGAATGCAATTTCCCTCGCCCGTTGGGCTCGGGAAACATAACATCCCTCGACTGGTGTTTTTCGCAAATTCCCCTCCCAAACATGATATATCTGTTCAATATTCTATATAATTATCTTGCCTTAATGTAATAAGAGTGTTTGGAGAACTTACATTGTTTATACACTCGCAACGTTATTTCATTTTATTTATCATATTCTGTAATATATTCAAAATTATTTTTACAACATTTTGATGATAATTAGAATTTCAATTTTCCGATCAGATGCGCAAGATGGATGCGCTGGTTTAGACACCAGAACCACCTTATGAGGAACTTGTGTACAGTAATTGACACACTTCTTCTTGACCTGCAGCCTTCAGTGTTTAGATATTTCAATGTAGATCTTCAACTAATTTATCCTTCCAATATTTACTGATGCAGATTTGACAAGTTTCTTCCAGGCATTTTTGCTAGGTGGATTTGACAATAGAAAATACGGAGATGGAAGGCCATATTGTTCCATTATCTTAACAAGTTGTATAAACCAGCTATCTGAATCTCTATATTTTTGGTAGCCAATTGTCTGAAGGCTATTTCATTTTCAATTGAGCTCTTGTAAGCAACAATATTAAACATAGACAGTAAGCATCCTTTTGTGTAGCTCAGACTCGAAATGTAAATAACCAGACATAAGGTGGACAGCAGACGTTGCAGTTCTTTCTGGTAAATGTTGGATTTGTTTCAGTAATGTTGTGAGATAATTTCTGTAAATCTGTTTTTGTAAGAATAATGACATCAAGACCATATAATAGCCGGAGGTAACATAACATCTGATCAGTTGTAAAGAAACTACTGGGTTTACATCATTCAGGCCATGAAGCCCAGCTCCCATTTATAAGGACATAAACGGTTTTACGTGCTGTATGTATTCTGTCTTTGGCTACTTCTTTCACTCCAGATTTTGAGGTATTGTCAAGATGTATTCCTAGGTGTATTTAACTATTTGATGTTGAGAGCATGTCTCTATTCATTTTTCAAGTTTTGGCGGTTTTGTCTCTCATTGGTAAAACACAAGATTTTTGAGAGCTAATCAGATATCTTTTCCTATTGGTATAATCTGCTTGTATAATGATCTGATCATTGACTGTAGATCCTAGGCGTCTTTTGCAACAAGAGTAATATGATCAGCAACGGTGGGCGCCCCACAATATATCGGACCTATTTTGGCTCCAATACGGCTGTCTTCCAGAGTTTTGAGTAATGAGTTGACAAAAACTCTAGAAGTCTTCCCTTGCCACCTTATTGTGGTTTTTAATTTTTGAACAGTAACCAATTATCTCCTGTAAGATTAACTTTGTACATCTCTCTCAGTAGACCGTTGTGCCAGACTACATCAAAGGCTTTCTTTGAATCCGTGAAGGCAATGTATAAAGGTGTATTCGTTTCACGGGCTTCAATGTACAGTTCATTTAGTATAAGACCTGCTACAGGTGGTGACTCGCCTTAATCAGTAAATCCTTTTTGTAAGCAACTTTGATGGCTAGAAATATTGTCTTTGTTTCTATTCAGGTGAAGTTTTTCAAGAATTTTTCCTATAATATTAGTTATTGTAATACGTCTGTATGAGCCCGGGTCTTGTTGTGGTTTGACTCCCTTTTTGTAGATTGGACAGCCAATTCCGGTTTTCAAGACGTTTGGAATATCTGCATTTTGTAATAAGCGAGCGAAGCTCGCTCCTATGGTAGGAGTGATGGTCCCTTGAAATTTTCGCTACCGGAAATGAGAAAATTTTCTGACACTCTCGAAACCAAAGTCCAAAACGTTAACGTAAAATTAGGTAATAGGACAGTTTTTAGGTAAATATCAAATCTTCTATCGCTATACTAGGAAATTAACCGATGCAGCTACTTTTTAAAATGACATTATGTTTAATTGAATAATTATTTTACAACCGCTTGGAGTTGAGATTAATTGTCACGTGATCAAATCAAATCTCAACTGATCGTAATGGACCGATTCAGAAATTCAACTTCCGTCCTCGTAAGGGACCGACCATTTAACTTGAAGGGGGGGGGGCTATGGTTTTTTTTCTAAAAAAATATTTTGGATCTGATTTTATGTGAAAAAAATATTTTGGCTGTCAAAATGATGAAAAAAATTTTCTGAATGAGGCTTTCTGCCCAAAAAAATAATGTTAATTTTGAAAAAAAATATTTTGTTGATACGCGTGCAAAAAATAAATAATTTGTTTCTGTCCAGAAAAAAAAAACCATAACCCCCCCCCCCTTCAGGTTAAATGGTCGGTCCCTAAATGACGTTGCGCAAACTCAGCGTACTCGTAAAATACGTTTGGACCAATCAAGAACGTTCAGAACAATAGCAATCCCATAATGCCGTTGCATTTCTTAATCAGTCCCTTATATTTGCTTCAACAATAAACGGAAACAACGTTCGAAAAAATTCTATACTAATACATCTAAGATTCATTGGAGTATTATTCTTGATTCTTTTTTTAACTTTCCCCTACGAAGAACAGTGCTCAGGAACCAGTTGAGAAACCAGTTTGTTGATGCCGGTACGTAAGCAGACGATAAGAAGATAGAATGTTTTGGCGAATTATTCATAATTTGTGGATATTACATTCATTAATAAATTGTGATATTGGGTACACGAAATGTGACATTGTTTCACACAAACTCTAAGCATCAGTGTGTTAACCGTACATGCATAATTTGCCTTTGTCTGGATTAAAAAGTTGTGCACTGTCTCTGACGTCAGTGATGATTTACTGTAGTCCTCCAAGACTGGGAATATAACAGTACCACATATGTCCATAAATATTTGTCTTAAAACACTAAATGTTATGTTTCTTGGTTCAGGGAAATATACTCATCTTGGCACTGACTATCTTCCCCACTTGGTCATGATTAACCATATCTGTATTTCTCAAAAGTGGGGAAGGTTTCTATATTGGGCAAGGGACATTTTGACCAGCTTTCAGATGAAATCGATAATTCCTGCATGGAGTTGAGAAAACTATTTGTGAAATGGGAAGAGGAATAATGCAGTAAAAGCAAATAATATATTAGTAAACTGAGCATATAGTTATGTGAAAACCCTGTTTGTGTTTTTCATGATTTTTTTCGGTTGAGGGACCGACCATTTAAATTAAAAAGGGGGATGAGCTATGGGTTTATATCTTATGAAAAAGAGAGGAAATTGGGTAAATGTCAAGGAGACCGCATCCCATCTCCAGGAAGTTGATTTGTGAAAAAAAAATATTTTGGCAGAAAAATTAATGAATCAGAATATTCTGAAGGAGGCTTTCTGTTCAAAAAATGATGCCAATTTAAAAAAAATATATTTTGTTGATATGAGTCATTTTTTTTTTGTGAAAAAATTCTGCAGAGAATAAAAAAAAAACATACCCCCTTTTTTCAAGTTAAATGGTTGGCCCCTATATATACAAGTACAATCATCCTACAGGCAAACAATTCCAATTTGATCTGCTTCTGCAGTTATTTCTCTTCAAGTCTAGCTTTTCTGTTTCTATGTCTGCCATGAAAT
>MJUU01015344.1:16091-28156 GCA_002080025.1 Modiolus philippinarum | reverse complement strand
TAATAACTGTGTCTAGCTTCTTTTTGTGTCCATATAATTATTGTGTCAAGCTCTTTACTGTGTCCACATTCACTTTAAACTACTTTTGTTGAAATTTCAGTGGTCGACATGCTGCGGTCGTATTATGCTGCGCTCGGCGTAGCCCTTTATTTTATGAAGGGTATAAACGTACTTCCCTGAAAAGTCAATGAAACGATGTGGCTGTTTTGAAATCATAAAAGAACAATGCATTCGAAATAAACAATCAAATTCATTAGCCGTCAAGAACAACAGTCTTTTACATGTATTTAGCTTTGAGAGATATCTCCCCAATATCTGAAGGGAGAGTAGTTTTAGACTCAGGATCAGGAAACAATGATCATATCTTGATATCCAGATTGTCTATGATATTATAAATGTCAAGGACTACATTTTATCTGTCTGACATGCCTGCATCTCATCCATGATGGCCGCCAGCGAGGACCTTAATTTAATATTGGACCTATGGAAAAACACATTCAAAGATCCCCTCTGAATATACCTGCCCAATTGGAACCATACTAGGTCACAACTGACTTCTGTTGGTCCCCTTTAAAAAATATGTCCTGCTAATCCGCATCAGATCCAAGATGGCTACCAGCGTTGAACATAATTTAACATTGAACTTGATGGGAAAGCATTCAAAGATCTCTGATGGCCATGGACAAGGTAAGCTACAGGCTGTTGAACGCCTCTAGTTTATCAGCGCTGTTCCTGAAAAATACCCCCAAAAATAGGCGTATTCATATTTTATTGCTCAAAGAATAAGCAAAGGAGCCCTCTCCCTACAATGTACATTTGAGAAATGTACAAAAAAAGTAATTGTAATTATACAAAGACAATAATTGTAGGTTTGTCATGTTACTACAAGAAGAAATGAAAAAAGGAAGAGTGAGAAGAAAAGAAGAACTGCAACAGTCAATCAAATCTGGCTATTTTGGATAAAGTTATGGACTGCTGTAAAACTATCCTTATTTTGTTCTAAAGTGCGATCAACATTTCCATACAAAACTATATCTAGGTCTACATTTCCATAAATTCTAAGTATTAAAAAATAAATTTTGTCTTAAATGCTCATAGAGTGGGCATTTGAGAAAATAATGGTATGCATTTTCGCAAATGGCACCACAATTACATGCTGGGTAATCCGTGATATTAAAACCAGACTTAACTAATTGATCAAATTGATAATGGATTACATATCAATAAAAATCGAATGATAATCAATTGATTAGTTTGACTAATTGAACATGTATCGATCAAACTCTCTGAGGAGTTTGACCGATGATTTTGATTAGAAATTTGTGATTGATAAGTGATCACTGAAATTCTCCTTTAACTAGAGACAGTGTTTAGTACCATCAGTAACAGTTATGTAGACTGGTTAGTCAAAATATAATAAAACAATTCAGATGGCTGATGCTAATGCTGTTTTATTGAACAACTGATAATTAATCGATCAGAAATTGATCACAAATTTCTAATCAAAATTATCGGTCAAACTCCTCAAAGAGTTTGATCAATAAATGTTTGATTAGTGGAAGTAATCAATGGATTATCAATTATAAGTTCGTATAAGACCTTTTAGTTAAGTCTGGTTAAAACGATATAAATCATAATTTAAACTGCTATAACTATACCTAAGTTTTGTATGTAGAATATTTAATTTTAGATTACCTATATTGTACCACAAAGGGAATTTCAGATTTAATACTCAAAGATTTTTGGAAACTATTTTCATTACAGGTCGAATAAAAACAAAATATATTTTTTCCAAATATCGTCAGTTGAGAGTTCATTTCAACTTCTGCAAAACAGATAGTTTTTTTGGATACACTATAACAAATATTATCTATGTGATATGCTGATTTACAATTTTCACTGAAAAATATACCTAAATGTCTATGATTTTCACATGGCTCTAACTGAGAACCTGGGAAAATGAAGTCAAGATCATCACTACTTAATGTATTGGATATAAACAAAAATTTTGTTTTATTCAGATGGAACTTAATCAATCAGGTACTGTGGAAGTACTTTTATTCATGGACACCAATTTTTGTGGTTTTAATGAAAATCACTATTTCGTGGGTACTTAAATTTGTGGTTTCTGATTTTTCTGCACTTAAACTCTAGGAAAAATGCATTTTGTTGGGAATTTAATTTTGTGGTTTTGACGAACCACGAAATCCACGAAAATTAAAACCCACATGTACAAACAATAGTACTTTCACATGTATTTGCCCATTTGTTGAATTTTACTAGATCGCTATTTATTTGAGTTTCAATCATTCTTTGGGATACAGAACTATACGATAAAGAAGTATCATCTGCAAAAAGACGAGTTAGTGAGTCAAGATTATCAGCAATATCATTAATGTATATAATAAATAACAAAGGGCCTCATACAGACCCTTGAGGGACCCCAGCTTTAAGATACTTCATAGTAGAGAATGAATTTTTCACAACATTGTTTTCTACCAAATAAATAACTTTCAAGCCATTCTATTAGACTGTGTATACCATAAGATCTAGCTTTTGTATAAGACCCTTTAACCATAACCTATCAAATGCTTTGGAGATGTCACAAAACACTATACAAGTGTGTTTCTCTTCAAGAGCAATACATTTATTATGATAAATTTCTATGAGCTGATGTGTGGTGGAACAACCGGGTCAGGATGTGAATCCTGATTGATACTTATACAGCAGATATATGTTTGAATATTACTCTTTTGAAAACCTTACCAACTGTACTAAGTAGTGCTATTGGTTGATAATTTGAAGGCATTTGTTTTTCCTCTGATTTAAATGAAGGTAAAACCATAGCAGATTTCCAGTTTTCAGGAAATATTCCTAAGTGACAAATTAAATAGTAATTGTAAAGGTTTACACACAGGCTGTATGGTTTTTTTTAGTTCGCCTCAACGAAGTTGAGGGGGACTATTGGAGTACCCCCGGCGTCTACGCCCGCGTCCGCAATTGGGCATATATCTCTGCAACTATGCATGGTAGGGTCATCAAACTTTGTATGCAGGTGCATCTTGGGCTACATTGTATCTCACAGCCTCCAAAAAAATTGGGTCTCTCTGACCTATATTTTTTGCTTGAACGACTTACATTCAAGTTTACGTCTGAGTTCAGATCTCAGTCACTATACATGGTAGGATCATGTAACCTTGCATATGCATGCATCTCTGATGGTAGGTCAGTCAGCATCCAGGCAAAATTAGGTCACTTTGACCTATATTTTCGCTTGAACGACTTACATTCAAGTTTACGTCCAAGTTCAGATCTCAGTCACTATACATGGTAGGATCATGTAACCTTGCATATGCATGCATCTCTGATGGTTGGTCAGCATCCAGGCAAAATTAGGTCACTTTGACCTATATTTTCTGCTTGAACGACTAACATTCAAGTTTACGTCCAAGTTCAGATCTCAGTCACTATACATGGAAGGATCATGTAACCTTGCATATTGATGCATCTCTGATGGTAGGTCAACTTCCAGGCAAAATTAGGTCACTTTGACCTATATTTTACGCTTGATTGATTTACATTCAAGTTTTCAGACAAGTTCAGATCTCAGTCCCTATACATGGTAGGATCATGTAACCTTCCATATGCATGCAACTCTGATGTTGTATCAGTGTCCAGGCAAAATTAGGTCACTTTGACCTATATTTTATGCTTGATTGATTTACATGCAAGTGTACGGGGGAGTTCAGATCTTAGTCACTATACATGGTGGGATCATGTAACCTTGCATATGCATGCAACTCTGGTGGTGAATCGGCATCTAGGCAAAATTAGGTCACTTTGACCTATTCTTTACGCTTGATTGATTTACATTCAAGTTTTCTGACGAGTTCAGATCTCAGTCACTACACATGGTAGGATCATGTAACCTTGCATATGCATGCAACTCTGATGGTAGATCAGCATCCAGGCAAAATTAGGTCACTTTGACCTATATTTTATGCTTGATTGATTTACATTCAAGTTTTCGGAGGAGTTCAGATCTTAGTCACTATACATGGTAAGATCATGTAACCTTGCATATGCATGCAAGTCTGGTGGTGAATCGGCATCCAGGCAAAATTAGGTCACTTTGACCTATACTTTACGCTTGATTGATTTACATTCAAGTTTTCTGACGAGTTCAGATCTCAGTCACTACACATGGTAGGATCATGTAACCTTGCATATGCATGCAACTGTGATGGTTGGTCAGCATCCAGGCAAAATTAGGACACCTTGACCTATATTTTATGCTTGATTGATTTACATTCAAGTTTTAGGACGAGTTCAGATCTTAGTCACTATACATGGTAGGATCATGAAACCTGGCATATGCATATTACTCTGATGGTAGATCAGCATCCAGACAAAATTAGGTCACTTTGACCTATATTTTCCGCTTGATTGATTTACATCCAAGTTTTTGGACGAGTTCAGATATCAGTCACTTTACATGGTAAGATCATGTAACCTTGCAATTGCATATGCATCAATCTCTGATGATAGATCAGCATCCATCATTGACCTATATTTTCCGCTTGATTGATTTACATTCAAGTTTTTGGACAGGTTCAGATCTCAGTCACTGTACATGGTAGGATAATGTAACCTTGCATAGGCATGCATCCCTGATGGTACATCAGCATCCAGGCGAAAGTAGGTCACTTTGACTTATGTTTTACGCATGAGTGATTTATGTCCAAGTTTTCAGGCAAGTTCAGATCTCAGTCAATATACATGGTAGGATCATGTAACCTTGCTTAGGCATGCAAATGTGATGTCAACATCCAGTCAAAATTTTGTTACTGTGACAAAGTGCCATAAAGAGGCGAACTCTGTAATTGTTGATTACCTATGTTTTAACATGTGATGGCTGATTGAAGCCAATCCAGACACTTTTCCCAATTTTAATATTTTTAATATATCCTTTATTTCGTTTTCTGTCTTAAAAACATGTGAAAGTCTTTCACTGGTTAGTGGAATAAATAGGGGTGGGTCTGTAACCTTGATAAAGCAGAATTACTTAATGACTACTTTTGTTCCCATTTCATACTTAAATGACAACCATACAGACCAGGGATCTGGAAATATTTTGAACCGATTTCGGTCATTTTTTGAGAGGTCAGAACATGTGGATGAAATTTTTGACATTGTATGGTTGTCATTTAAGTCTGAAATGGGAACAAAAGTAGTCATTAAGTAATTCTGCTTTATCAAGGTTGGTATATCACAGGTATTCCTTTACCAGTGGTGGTCAAACATATTATGCCAATAGCCTTTCTCCATACTCCAGAAATCGAGTATTATTGATACACCTGGAATGTGGCCAAGTAGACATTTAACATGAATCAGTCACAATTACTGATTGGTCAATGATAATTGTCATGCAGTTTTGCTGCAGCTATATAGCTATTGAAACATTTAAGTGTTAACAGTTTGCCATATTATTTTCCAATTCTCAACTTCAATTTCTTGATACATTTAAATTTTTAAAGTAGTTTAGTAGAACATTTGTACATATAGGTCAAGGCATCTATTATGATCTATACTTGTTTTAATCAATAAAATCAGTAAAATACAATTCTATTTTTAGTATGAAGAATGCAGTATATGTAATGGTTTCCATGGCAATAACTTTGGACAGCCAGTGTGCAGTAGTTGTCATCTGTTTCTATTTTCCAATGACATCAACCTCGAGGATGGAGAACAGGAAGTATACAATGAGGTATTATACTTTATTCTAGTATGACATGCTTTAAACCTAATGAGACCATGCAAGAATAATCAACAAAACTTTCAAGGAATGGTGTTTGGGAGGTCCTCCACAAAAATTGCTTATTTTGACCAGACTAAAAACATGGCCACCAGAACAGAACATAGTTTAGCATGGTTCCCTATGACAAAAACATCATCTTCACCATCTGCTCTGAAGGTATGCAAGCAAATTGAACTAATGTGCATTTGAACGTTCTGTTGAAGGACCTTTACACAGATTGCCCATTTCAGGCGGATGTGACAAAAATATAGACACCAACATGGAACTTATATTGAACCCTATTGGATAATCATATTTTGATTGTCTCTTAGAAACCACTGAAGCAAATTCAATGAACTGTACTGGAGTGATGTACAGAAGGTCATTTACAAAGAATGCTTATTTAGATTTGATCTGATAAAAAAACCATCAACTTCAGCATGGAACATACTTTAACATAAAACCCTATGGGAAAACTGCATTTTCATCATCTGCTCTAAAACTGTTTTCAAGTTACAAAAACAGTACTATTATGGAATTTCTTGAACAAAAATTGCTTATTTTGTTCCACTCCAATCAAAAACATGGGCGCTAGCAAGGAATATAATTTAACATATGTATTATCTGCTCCGAAAATAGTAACCCAAATTTAACTAAACTCTACTGCAATGATGTGTGAAAGGTCCTTTACAAAAAATGCACATTTTAATTGAATCTGACAATGTAGAGCTAAGTATTAACTCTACAGAAGAAAAATGATTTTTCTGTCATCAGCATACAGTGGTATGCATATCTTTGAAGCATTTTGTCAGGTTAGTGATATAGGCTCAGTCTTGTGGGTAACATTTAGACATGAAAATGGCATACTAAGAAGTTTATAGAAATGACACTCTTACAGTACAAATGATCAGCATTCAAGAAAAATCTCAATGCTTGAAAATAAAATCCTAGTTTTGAAAAAAATCATGAACATTAAAAAAATACTTAGAGCATCAGCGCTGTGCACTGCTTTAGTGATGGTCAGAAAAGTAATTAACATGAATGGCCTAAAGGAAGTGCTAGTAAAAGCTTATATAAAAGATATACATAGATTTACAAAACTTTTAAATAAATTTAATTGTTTGTTGTTTGTACTTCTGTCCTTTAATTATGATCAATTATCTCCAGATATTTAGTTCGGAAAATGTACTACATTTTTATCTGCTCTGATCACACATTAATTTTAGATATGGCCTAGTGCTGAACAAAAAATGTACTGCAATTTTATCAATGATGTTTATTGTGTATTGACAGAAAGATGATTCTGATGCTGACTCTGGTAATGAAGAACCAGGCGGTGCTTTTGACTTTTATACCAACGAACAAGAATTCAGAGCTAGGAAAATCAAGTCGCCTAATCATAAAACAGATAAACTAGCAGAAAGAATCACAGCATTGACTACACCAAGAGAACCAGGAAATGTCCCTGAAGGACTTGTTGATTCTATGCCACCAGAAGGCGAGTAGTTTTTCGTATAAATACAAACACTTAAGTACACTGCACAAATAATTGACAGTTTAATTCAAATATTTCAACAACATCTTTTGATATATAATTATGAATTTAAATTAACATGTTTTCATTCTTCATGTATAATACCAACATTTTTTAGATGCTTCACTGCACAGCCTGTTGATTGGTTGCCGAATTTCAAAGGTTGTTAAAACATAATGCTTACAGTTTGAATAGTCCAGAGTAAATGAAAACTAAATTATTGCTTTTCTGAGAGAACAGCACTTAATGATAAGTATTGCTATTTTGTGGAAAAATATTGAGTTAGATGCATTTTTGAAAAAAGTGAATTCACCGTTTTTCAGAAAGAAATGTGAATTCATAGTTTTTTTTTTAGAAACCAAAATTTTAGTTTATAGCTTTTTAGGAGAATAACATTTGAGTTTTGTCCTTTTAAAGGAAAAAATGTTTGAATTAATTTATTTATCTGGTGAAATAATGAAGTTCCCTGACTTTTATAGAAAACAATAATAGGATCTTGCATAAGGTCAGATTAAAGATCGGGATATCTTTCACAAGTGTAAGAAATTTCGTCTTTTCTCAAGTGGAGCGTAGCGTAACGAGGGGAAAAGACGTAGAATTTCTTACACGAGTGAAAGATATCCCGATCTTTCATTTTGACCGAATGCAAGTTCCTATTTCTTCCGTAAAACATGGATAGAAATGTCTAGAAACTTATACCGTGTGAACAACATTGTCGCCATTTGAGTGTTCCTAACATTATGACGTCAGGTGTTTTATGACGTTTAGTCATGGTTACGATTGTTGTATCACAAAAATCAACACGTCTAGTTGGTCATTTACCAGTGTGAGATGAGGTCGCGTGCATCGATCTCACATGGGTCATCTCCCACTGTAAACCACCATTTACGGAAGAAATGTTCATCTTTAATACTTTTGGAAAAAACATTGAGTATATGCCACTAATTGAACATCTTTCAGTTGATTTTTCCAGTTGATTGATATTTTACAAAGAAATATTGTGGATTGGAAAAATGTTAAAAAAATATTTTTTGTTGTTTTCAGTTTTGCTTGTTGTGTTCAAATACCTGGATGATATATCATTGTGGACTGCTGGTCGTGTTTGCTCTAGGTGGAGGCAAATTCTTGAAGGGGAGACAACTGAACTCCAGTGGCGAGAATTCTGTAAACTAAGATGGCCATTGTTTTATCCTCAGTATAGAGTGAAAGACTGGAAAACTATATATACCAAGTTGTTAGTATAAATTTGTTGATTTTATACTGTAAAGCGGGTAATTGGGTGTGCAAGTCTTGTTTAATTTTGAAACTACTTGGCACAAAGAATATATGACTTTCTAAACAAAATATTTAATGTCACAATCCTAAAATGTCATAATTTGGCATGGAACGTTTTTTAAATTCAATTTTATTGTGAATTTTCAGTGTCACATGGCAAGACTTACAAACCCAAGGATCTGATTTTAGCTATATCCTAATGTTTAGGGAAGCACAAAAAAAAACCTCTAGAAATTTAAGTCCATATATCTCTTTATATCTTTGTTTTTTAGGAATTTTTCTATACGTGAAAATTGATGAGCACTCAGAATTAGTATATAAGTTATATTACAGTTAGTTCTAATTATGGGTGTATAAATTCAGCGACATTATCATTTCAGCAACCATCACTTCGGCGACATTTTTTTAGTATTAAATTATGTATATCAATTCAGCGATGTCTTTTCTTTGTATTATATGTGAGCTCAGTGACGCCAAATTTAAACTAAATTTTGTAAAAACATAAAAAAATGAATTAAATTTACATTGAGGTAATTTTTTTTAAAAAAGCCAAGTGGGTAGAATACAGGTTAGAGGTAGTTCTTGAAGGTATTAGCTCAACGTCAATGAATACTGAACTGTCTTGATAGGAACATTTGTGTTGTGGAAGGCCAAATTCTAGTTAGTTTGGCTGAGAACTGGATTCTTGACCCATTACAGCTTAAGCATTTTCTAATAGAAAAAACTATATGTCTGATACATGTGCAACATGAAAAACTGTAGACTAGATTTTTTATTTGACAAAAACCAAATAACCTGGAAATTGAGAATGGTTAAGTTTGTAAAGAAGGCCTTATGGATGGGTTCAAGTAAAATCTTAACAGATTTGACAAAGCTTACATGACTATCACTCTTTACAGAAATCTGGATCGGTGTTGAACAAACTTCACAGATCTTATGATTCTACATGCACACAAATAAAGATGAATATAACAAGATACAGGTGTATAATGTTTGACAATCTAAACAATTGCCAATTTTAAAATGAAAACTTAACAATTAATTTGTTGCTGCAAATTATATATATCCTGTTAAAAATCCTACCCGTCATCTTGGTTTTATAGGTAAATGTCGCTGAATTTATAAAATGAATTGTCACTGAATTTATATGCTTTTTGTTGCGGAAATAAAAAAAGGAAATGTCACTGAATTTATCATCTCCACTAATTATCTGATATTTATTATTCCACAGATTAGAAAGTTCTCCATGTAGATATTGTTTAGAGAGTATGATGCTTCAGGTATGTCAATGTAATTTGTCTTCAGACATTTTCTGGTTTGTGGATCAGAAAAAAATACCTGTCTCAGATATTTAACCATATTTTAACCATTTGAATCAGCGAATTTTAATGTTACTAATATTCTTTTGCGTAGGAATTTAATTTCAAATTAGGGACACATTAATGACAGTAATTAAACATACAATGACTGAATTGAAACCATATATCAGTTGATATTACAGTGAAACCTGTCTAAACCGAACCTGGACTTAACCGGAAACCTGTCTAAACCAACTCATATGGAAGTCCCTTAGTATCAAAATCTTTTTATTAGGGCCCCATAGAGATGCGGGTGCCCTATAGTTTTCACTTTGTCCGTCCGACCGTCTGTCTGTCCGTCCGTCTGTCCGTCAACAATTTTTTTGGTCAAAGTTTTCTGGGCTACAAATGGGAATAATTTCATATTTTGTCTGAAGCTTTATGATGATGAGTTGTACCGTGTAAGCAATTTTCAGGTTTGCCGTGCCACCACTTCCTGTTTGCCAATACTTTAACTTTTTATTATACCACTCTATGGATGAAAATTTTTCATCGAAGTTTTCTGGGCTTCTACATGTGGGAATGATTTCATATTTGGTCTGAAGCTTTATGATGATGAGTTGTATCGTGTAAGCAATTTTTAGAAAGGTTGCATTGCAACGCTTTCTAATGTCATGACCCTGTCAGTTGAAATGCACTATGAAGAAAAACAGGTGCTTCAATTTGAAAAACCAGATTGACCAAAATCATATTTTTGAATTTAAACAATGATTTAGTGAGAAAATAAAGTAATTCACACAGATTTGAAAGAATTTGGTGGTCATTTAAAAGAATTATTCAAGAAAAACGATTGCACACCCCTTAACGGAAAATTTATCATCGGTAAACTTCGGGTAATTTCGGAAGAATGGTTTGTCATTGCACGGAATCTTCAACGGATTAAATAAAGTGCATCTTTGCTAATATAATTGATATCCTGCAATTAAAATGGATAAAACGTTCTAATGGTGAAGCGATTTTACATTAACACGAGAGCGTTTCGGTTGCTTGAATGGCATGTAAACAAATTTCTGATACGGACGCATGTGCAACAGGTGCTGAATGGACAAAACGAAAGTAGAATTGATGAAAGCTTAGTTTTGTGTTTCACTGTCTGTGCATTGTCAGAGGCCTTATTCTGGGTTGCTTTTTTGACAAGCTATATTTTTAACGGTCCCAAGATTTGTTTTAAATCGTTAACAGAAGTCGTGTAACTCTAGGCTTTAGACGCCGTATTTTTTTCATCACTGAAATGAAACAACCTGTTGCCGTTGCTTGTTCGTTTATAGACTTTTAGTCCACATTAATATCGTTAATTTAACCTTGAAAATTCTAGTCTTGAAGTCACTTTTAAAAATAGAAACAGCGATGTCTAGAGTTCAGTTCACATATAGAAAGGGAGATAATCATTATGTATACGAACTGTTACGGGATAACCGTTACTTTTAAGCGCAGGTGACATTTTGAGGTCTTTAGAATTTGCATTTAGTTCAAATAGTGCTGGCTTGTCAGGAATTTTTATATGTTATGACTGTACTATTTATCTTTCTTCTTTTCAATATTTGTAACACTGTTTGATAGTAAACAAGTGTGGATAGTTATAGCAAAATAGAAAGGATAAACGACAAGAGGAGCTTGTACCAAGTCTACTTAAATCTTTGAAAGCAACCTTTCTATAAGGGCTTTAAGCACTTTGATCAGGTTTGCCGTGCCACTACTTCCTGTTTGCCGATACTTTAACTTTTTATAATATCACTTTATCATGTTTGTCTATGGATGAAAAATTTTCGTCAAATTTTTCTTGGCTTCTACATGTGGGAATGATTTCATATTTGGTCTTAAGCTTAAAGATGATGAGTTTTACCATGTAAGCAATTTTCAGGTTTGCCGTGCCACTACTTCCTGTTTGCCGATACTTTAACTTTTTATTATACCACTCTATGGATGAAATTTTTCATCAAAGTTTTCTAGGCTTCTACAACTGGGAATGATATGATATTTAGTTTAAAGCTTCATGATGATGAGTTGTAATGTGTAAGGTATTTTAAGGTTTGCCATGCCACTACTTCCTGTTTGCCGATACTTTAACTTTTTATAACCCTCGCAAACAAAGTTTGGGGGG
>MJUU01015343.1:316701-335480 GCA_002080025.1 Modiolus philippinarum | reverse complement strand
GACAATAATGCAAAAAGATTTCGTATTATTATCATAACTTGAAGAGATGTGTAGCAAGATCGATATTGAAATTTCAAAATGAAAAATAAATCTTTATACACCAAATTTAAAAACTTTTTTTCCTCAAAAAACAAACAAAAAGTTTAAACGATAAATTTATTGACTGTAAAGTGTTGAGAATGTCGATTTTCAAGAAAGTAATAGAAGAAGAAACGGTCATCGAAAAGAATCCAGAAAAATAAAATTGCAACTTCACAGCAGTGCCACTTATGCTGATATTATAAGTATCATAATTCACGCGAAAACGTTTAGAAAACTTTATTTTCTTGTATGCCCGACATGTAGCGAATATTAATTGTCCCTGCGGATTTTGCATATATTAACTTTATCCATCATGCAACATTTATTTTCTGGCCATTTATTTTTAGCTACTATTTTTAGTCTTCTCGCACGAAATCTCGTTTGAATCACAGCGGTAGTCTGGGGACAACGCCGTCTACTGATGTATTACGAGTTGCTGACTTCTACTAATAATGGACTTCTGATAAGGCGTCATCTATTTTATTAGTGGCGTTTCCGACTTTTTAAACATCTTTTTTTTTCATTATGGGAAACGATTTAAAAACAAGAAAGAAGAAAAAAGACAGAAAAAAACAAAAATATGCCTTTTTGTAAAATAACCAAAAATAAATACAGATTGATTAAAGTCATTCCATTTTCAATCAATAGTATGACAACGAATTTTACGTCGCATGTACCGTTCATATGGGATAAATGGGGTCCAAAAGGGACTAATCACAAAATTTTTATTTCTAGTCCAATTTTGATGCAGTTTTCTTCAATGGATTCCTAATGAAAAATAACACGGTGTTTAACTATTAGATTTTTCCTTTCGGAGCTATGAGGGACCAAAATTACAAATGTGCATATTATGTAAAATTTTTAGTTTTCGTCGGATTTCGATTGAATTTTTTTCTTTCCATTCCTCTTGTCTTAAGTTTTCAGCAGCATGTCCAGGGATTTTTCGTTTCTCTAACTGTTTCTGAACTATATGGGGTCAAAAGGGTCAAAATTGCAAATTTCACAAATATGTTAACTCTTTATTTCTCATCGGATTTCGATAGATTTTTTCTTTTGATTCGTCTTGACGTACGCTTTCAGTAGTATGTCAACAGATTTTCGTAGCTCTTCAGGTTTCTGAGCTTTACGGGGTCAAAGGAGCCAGAATTGCAATTTCACGAAATATGTAAAATCTTAATTTCTCATCGGATTTCGATGTTGTTTTCCTTTGGATTCCTCTAGATGTGAGTTGTTAGTAGTATTTCAACAGATCAAGCATAACTCTTATAGATTCTAAGCTTTCAGGGATCAAAACGGCTAAAGTCTATGTTCCCTACTTTGTGTCCTGTTAATTACTGTGTTAGTCTCCTTATTGTGTCCGTCTAGTTACTGTGTCAAGCTCTTTTGTGTCCGAATTCACTTGATATTACAGTTGTTAAATTTTCAGTAGTCAACATGCTGCGGTCATATCATGCTGCGATCAGCGTAGTCCTTTATTTACTTCTGTAGTCAAATGGGGGAGCGGGGGTATATATAAGTGGGCTTTGCCACAGTTTTTTTTTAGTTTTAAATATGCTTTCTTTGCTTATCAATTTCTCCATTTGAGTTAACTTGTTCTCTTTATACTGCTTTCTATGAAGTGTTTCAAGATAAAATATAAAAGATAAATTCGACGTCATTACCTTAACTGCAGTGTGCAAAGTTCCTCTTTATAAGGGGGGAAATTCTAGTATGGGGGAAAACTAGTATGCGTATACACATACCAGATTTTCCGTAGGGGAAAACTTCAGTATATACTCATTTTTCCCTGGGGAAAATCCAGTATATACTAGATTTTCGGGGGGGATTTGAGTATATACTCATTTTTCCGGGGGGAAATCCTATTATGGGGGAAAGACTAGTATGTAACACCGGCACTAGCTAAAGCTAGCGGTAAGGTTAAACCGGTTTATGGGTACCCAAATCTCCTCTTTCTCTATCCCGTTTCCCTATAGTATATAAAAATAAAAATAAATTCCAATACATGAAGACTGCTAACTCCAAGACCACAATCTTGTATGAATTTGAATTTGTTCTCTTTACATTCACTCTATATCCCGGGTTATATTGAATTTCATAAATTATGCATAACAGTAGTACATATAGTGGAACATAAGTCCAGAGCAAGAAGTTATCGTATGCTAACTGTTGGACTTCGAATCGATGTGGATCTTGTTTTCAAAGCTTTATTATAACCAAAATTGCTCATTTATGTTCAGGTTTTAGTTTAATTGTGGGTGGAAATGGTATACAATTTTAGACAAAATAATGCCATCTATACTATGCAGCTCCTCATGCAATGTTAAATTGGCAAACATGCAACTTCCTAAACAGAAACAAAAAAAGATCATGGAATGTAGAAATGTGCCGAGTCGGTGATTCAACGGTACCCAACCGCAGAAATCACAACCTACCTTTGGAAACAAGTACAACGATATCTGGTCATTTTCCAGTGGAAACAAATATAACAATATTTGTATTTTCCAACAAGAAACACATATCCACAAAAACAACGATAGCTGCATATTTTTCAAGTGAAAACAAATGCAAAGATATTTGTCATTTTCCAATGGAAATAACAAAGTACCGTAGTTATTGTATATTCTTTCTGCATATGGCCATTTCGACAACTTATGTCTCATCAATGCAGATAAAATCAAAACGTTAGAAATCCAGATATCGGATGGTGTACAAAAGCTGATGAAGAACGAAAGATCAGCCCAGCCAAGGACAGAGCTTTGCATGAGGGAGATATACTCCTTAGTACTCTCTCAAAATTTGTACATGTATCAAATAAATAAACACACGAGAAACATAGTAAGGTTCAGTTTTCAATTTTCTTTTATTTATTTGATACATGTACAAATTTTGAGAGAGTACTCCTTAGTTTTAATTAAAATTTCTAATTAACATATTGTAAGTTTCCAAAAATGTTCGTTTTCGGGCAAGCACCGAAGTTCTGGACTACTTGGCTGGTGAATACCCTCGGGGACTAACAGTCGTCCGTCGTCCGGCAGTGGCATCGACCATTGACTTTATGGAAACTAATACAACGATTTCTGTCATCTTCTAGTGGAAACAAATAAAAAGATAGCCGTCATTTTCTGGTGGAAACAAATACATGTAAAAGTATAAGATATATTTAATTTTCCAGTGAAAACAAATACAAAGATATCTGTTATTTTCCAGTGGAAACTAATACAACGATATCTGTCATTTTCCAGTGGAAACTAATACAACGATATCTGTCATTTTCCAGTGGAAACAAATACAAAAATAGCTTTCATTTTCCAGTGGAGACAAATACAAAGATATCTGTCATTTTCCAGTGAAAACAAATACAAAGATATCTGTCATTTTCCAGTGGAAACAAATATAAAGATATCTGTCATTTTCCAATGGAAACAAATACAAAGATATCTGTCATTTTCCAGTGGAAACAAATACAAAGATATCTGTCATTTCCCAGTGGAAACAAATACAAAGATATCTGTCATTTTCCAGTGGAAACAAATACAACGTTATCTGTCATTTTCCAGTGGAAACAATGATATCTGTCATTTTCCAGTGGAAACAGATACAAATATATCTGTCATTTTTCAGTGGAAACTAATACAATGATTGCTGGCATTTTCCAATGGGAACTAATACGATGACATCTGTCGTCTTCGGAGCACCTGATGCCATTCTCGATTTTATTGAAGTTCACACTGTTAGTGCCTTGGTTTTGAATGTTGTTTTATATTTATGCGTTTTGTAGCTGTCTAATGTCTAATTGTTTTCTGTGTTTTCGTCTTTAGACTTTAATTTCTGTGATTAAGAATCCTTGGATCCGTCGGTATTATACTAGCGTAATACGACATCTATAATTTTTTCAGTTGAAACAAATAAAACTAGAAGTGACGCCACCAGAAACGATGCCCTGTATGACACAGAAAACATTTCAATACACCCTAGGTGTAATTTTCTAAAAATTTTGGAAATCAAATTATCGATAGTCACTAATTTTACTAAAAGGAAGGCACGAATATATGGTTGCTAGGCGAGTGGTCTTAGAGATTTTCATGAAATTTACCAAAACTGGCATAAATATTTTTGAAATCCGATTGGTGAAAATGTTTGCTTTAATAGAAGGAAATTCTAACGTATGGTTGCTACGTAAAATTCCAAAAAGAAGTTGTATTTGAGACTTTCAGGAAATTTACCAAAATTGGAGAAAAAAACGTTTGGAAAACCAATAGGTGAAAATGTTTGTCTTTATGAAACAAATTCTGAAAGTATGGATGCTAGGTAGAATTCAAAAATGATGTATTTGATACTTTCGGGATATTTATCATATTGGGATCAAATATTTTTAAGTCAACTGGTGAAAGTATATATATATATATATATATATATATATATATTTACCAAGACTGGAATCAAAGTTTTGAATTCTAAGTGTTTAGAATTTTTGGGGTTTTTTTTCAAGTAATTGCCAAAATGTAATATTATAAGCTAAAATATAAAAAAAATATTAGTCTTTGATGTTTTCAGGAAATTTGCTGAAGTTGGAACCAGAATCAAAATTCTGAAAGATTTTTTGCGAACTATAGGCAACAATTCTGCAACAAAATTAAATCTCTTTATCCATAAATGTGGGTGGTGTTCGCGTCGCATGCCACATTTGTTAAAAACCACATCTTGAGGCCTCTTGCTTGCACCAAGTATAATATTTCAAATCCGAAAGCCTAATGTGCATCTGCAAAATATATGCCACAATTCTATTACAAATTTAAAACACTTAATCCTAAAATTAGCGAGAAGTTTCAATGACAGGGTTCAACTAGCGGATAGACGATCAGACGGACGGGATCAAAACAATCTTTTGAAAAATTCGAGTCGGATAAAGATATCAGTCATTTTCATGTTGAAAATACTAAGATATCTTGTCATTTTCCAGTGGTAACAAATACAACGATATGTGTCATTTTCCAGTGCCAGTGGAAACAAAAACAACGATATCTGTCATTTTCCAGTGGAAACTAATAAAACGTTATCTGTTATTTTGCAGTGGAAACTACTACAACGATATCTGTCATTTTCCAGTGGAAACGGATACAAATAAATGCATCAATTCCATATTTGCTTCCTTGTGTGTGTATTAATAAATATGTATAAATAAAACAAACTTGAGATCATACCCCCAAATAAAAATCAAATGGTTGCCCCCTAGGTTCACAAACATTATTTTCACAGTACAGAAACCTGTGCGCCGACGTTCTTATCTGTCGCCTTTTTGTCGTTTTCTTGAATAATTAACAGGTCAAGTAAGCTTTTTCTATATTTTTGATAAGAAAAGAAAATATTTTATAATTTGAAAGGGGCTTACGTCGTACATAGTGTGTGCCAATATTCTCAGATATTGTCAAATTGAGATTTCTAGTTTTTAATGTCACTTCATTGAATTATAAAGTTAATTATTTGGCTGTTTTTCGTGGAAAATTTAACATACAGTTCTTAAACTTCTTGTGACAACGTGTAAAGATACATCTCACTTTCATACAAAATTTTCATTATATTTGTAGCTGCATTATTAAGATTCTTGTGATATCAATAAAATGTAGGAAACTGCAATAAGCTTACAGTTGTAACAGTAAACAGACATACAGCACAACTGTTAACAGAATACAGTTGAAATTTTTGTTAAATGGATATTCTGACCATCAAAAAGAAATCACATTAGGTTTTCTTAGTGTGAATATGTTGCTTACCCTTCAATGGACTAACCATATAAATGCGGATACACAAAGACATATTTTAGCAAAGAAATTGGTTTGTTCTTGTTGAATGGTCATTGAGATCACCGATTCTTGCAGATATTAAAATTTGTTAACATATTTTTTCAAAAAATGTCACCCCTATATAACAATCAGTCATTCACAGTTGGTCAACATGCAAGACATAAAAATGTATCTCGGAACAAGAAAATATGTCCAATGCTTACCGGACGTGTATATTTATTCGTGATTTTTCTTGCAAAAATGATAAACAGCATACAGAAATCAAAGCACTGAAGTGCTGTGTATAGAAAGGCCATCAAAAGACAATCTACTGTGTTCCATGTATGCTTTGTGTACATGCTGTGATACTGATGTTTGAATATATGTAAGATCCATCAATGAGTACACAAGTTAAACATGTTAGCATAAATCTTTCAAAATTTGAGAAAAAGAAAAGAAATGTTGTATTTGATCCAATTTGTTTAAATTGACCACCAAATGACTACTGTGGCCAAGTTTGATTCGTTGATAGTAGTTTCAGACAAGATCTTTGAAAATCAATATATTTTCTTTATAGCCCATGCATGTTTTATTGTATCCTCCTGACAACCATCTAGGGTAATATGCAAACATGCCAGACATTAGCATGAACTGTCCTGCTGAACATACCTGCAATGCCAAATTAGATATTGAAACAAAAAGGGACAGTAATTTACATATGGGTAATAAGATTTTTCTTCAAAACGGCAGAGTAGATAGGTATTGATATCTTCATAATTTATGTATTGAAATTGTATGTCTGTCGTTTTAATTAATCTGATAGAATGTTAATAAAATTTCATGCAACAAGTTTGAGGAGTAACACTGGCTCTGGGTTAAAACTTTTTTTAACGTGGTACACCGGGCTAAAACACAAGGGCTCTTGGCTCCACTCATTGGGCTGCGAACTCCACATACATGGACTCCGGGCTCTCCGAGAGCCATGGTGCCCGTCTAATTACCCCAAACAAGAAGAGACGGACGGGGTAAAGAGAGACCCAGAGAAATGGGCGGAGGAGAGGAGAAAGGGGCGGGAACAGGAAAAAGGTGTAAGAGGACAAAAAAACGGAGTAAGGAGAAAAAAGACAAAAAGGAGACAGGAGATGGAAGACGGGGAGAGCGAGAAAGGAGAGAGGGTGGGAGAAAGGATAGAAGGGATGGGAGAAAGGAGAGGAAAGGCTAAAATGGGTCTATCATACACTTTGTTGCTCATAATAAAGCTGAAATCGGCTATCAAAGGTTGCACAGGATTTAATCAAATATGTTTCAAATATAGCTCTGAGAAAGTACAAATGAAAAAAAAGTATACCAGATTCTGATTGCTTGGAATTTAAGCTCAGGTAAAATTTGCTCTAGATTCTAATTACTCAAAGTCAAAGCTCTAGGTAATTACTCAATATATTTCAAAGCTCAAATGCAAATATTTGCTCCAAGTTCTGATTGCTAAAAGCTAAGATATAGCTCTAGATAAATACTCTATATATCATAGCTCAAAGCTCAAATACAAATTTGGTCCAGATTTTAGTTGCTCAAAAGTCAAAAACTCAAGCTTTAAACTTGATGGTACTTATTAATGATGTTCACTATATAAAGACTTATGATATTTAGTTCAGACAAAGCTCAAATACAAATTCACACTAGATCCTGACTGCTAGTAGTCAAAGCTAAATATTCATTATATCTTACAGCTTAAGGATGTAGTAAGGTGAATTTTTATTAATCTACGATTTTAATTTGATACCCTTAATGAAAAGAGTATTGTTAAAGGAATAAAGTAAGCTAAAAATATTGATAGGTTATTGGCCTTGTTTTCAAGATATTTCACGTTTTAAACAAGAGGCTCTCAAGAGCCTGTATCGCTCACCTGGACCATGGCCAATACATAACTTCAAATCAACTTATAAGTTAAAGGGTCTCATTTTCAAACTATGTAACTAAACATTTATATTATATGATCCAACTTTAATTAAACTATTTTCCCTATTGCATGCCATCTTGGATAAGGGATGGATCTGCAGGACACAATTTTAAAGAAAATTAAGTATTGTGCCAAATTTTATTTCCATCTTTGAATGTACTCCTATAGTAAACTTTGTTTCCCATTGGTAGCCAATTTGCATAAGGTGCAGACTTGAAGGACATCTGTTTTGAAGGGGACTATCTTAGACACATTAATGTGACTAGCCAAGTTGTTTCAGATAAAAAATTCTTTGTATGCTCTTTCCATACAGTCGAGTAATAAATTAAGTCCCCTGCAGATGGCCATGTTGGATGACATTTAGGCATAAAAGTCACAATACATATATATATTATAGTCAGCACCTCAAAAGCATCATAAATGCCAAGTTCCGTTCAAATCCATTCATGTTATTTTCATTTCAGGTTAATTTCATCAACTGCTCACTAAAGGCTTTATATACAAATATTATTATTTATAAGCAGTTTTTCATTTTGATAAAATTTTATTCATTATTTACAATAAAAGTATAAGAAAGACACAATTACACAACAATATAAATATAAAATATATATATATATATATATAAAAAAATCAATATTTTGTTAGCTGTAGGAAGACAATAATGTCGTTCAAAAGCAGTCTATGAAGCTGATTTACCACTAAACTCCTAATAATATACACAATATGTTTATATAGGCAAATCATTATAACATCAAATAAGGTTAAGATTAAGAAAGTATTTTTGCAAAAAATTGCAGAAATTTGCACAAAAACACTGTTTTTGCTCTAAATTATGGAAGAAATAATTTTTTTTAATGAAGTGATAGTAGGGAATTTCTCTAAAGCTTAAAAGAGAAAAGTTAACTAAAGAAGATTTGAACACAGAATTTAAAGGGAAATAACCCATAACCATATGGCATTGGAAAAAAAAGTGAAAAACGGCCAATAAATCATACACAGGCCTTTGGATTTTCATCAAAATTTCAGAGTATGTAGATCTTGATATGCTGAACATTTTTTAAATTTTAACTTCACCTCTATCTGTTACAGTTTTTGAAATAAAAAATGCACAAATTTTGAAAAAAAATTACGGAAAAAGGGCTAAGACTCTCAGACGGGTTTTCCAATTTTCTTCAAAATTGCAGAGCAGATAGATCTCGGCATTCTGAAAAATTTTACTACGTGTCAGATTTTTGATATCTGCATCGGTTTTTGAGTTATTGGCTAAAAACTGCAATTTATCCCCTAGGTTCTATTTTTAGCACCAGCGGCCATGTTTTTCATCGGATCATAATAAAATGAGGATCGTTTGTACAGGACATGTCATAGATGATTACTATAAATTTTCAAACCAATCCCTCCAGTAGTTTCAGAGGAGAAGATTTTTGAAAGTGAGCTAACGACGGACGGACAGACGGACGACGGACGACGGACGCAAAGTGATGGCAAAAGCTCACCCTGGCATAGCCAGGTGAGCTAAAAATGGCGGGAAAAACTCTCTTGGACTTTTACCCTAGTAAAGTATGGACACAATATTGATTGGTTTCACTTGGAAGGAAAATCTACAATCTAATAAAATCTTGCTTACTGACTTTGAGTGAGCTTCTGAAGAATTTGAGGACTAGAAAATTGGGTGTAATGGGGCAAAATTTTTCACATAGTAATACTGGATAAAATCAGAGAAATCCGAATGACTTTTACAAATTGAAAAAACCTCACCTTACTACATCCTTAAATGCAAATATTTCATGTATTTGCTCCAGAATCTGATTGATAAGTCAAAACTCGAGATAAAATACTCAATATATAAAATTTCAAATAGAAATTTGCTCCAGATTCTAGTTGCTCAAAAGCTTAAGATTTAAGATTGAAGAATATGAAGAATGATATTCACTTCATACATAATGCAAGAAAGAAATGGCAAATAGGGAAATATCAGTGGCATGAGACCGATGTCTTTCATCAATGATTCTTGCATAATGTTCCCGATGTGTTCCCCTAAAAAACTACTACGCTGTATCTGTATCTGGGAGAAATGTTACGTCATTTGGTTGACAAAAAGAGTGCGATTCAATGACATGATATACACGACAAAAATACACGCGTTAAGTTGTAGACATACACAATAACACCTTTAATATTAAATATAAACTGGGTTATCTGAAATATATATTATAAACTTGCTAAACGCAAATAGACTATGACTGAAGATATGGCGGAGGAATTTGATCGAAGTAGTTATGAGGGGAAACCTCGAACTTTTTAAATTTATAATCTGCCCTAATCCATAGTCTCTTCAAGGCTTCTGGCAAAGCCTTTCTTGACAAAAACGTAAATCACATTTTCCTATTATGTGATTTTATCCATTTCTTTGTATTTTACAAGCGGTTCCTTTGAATATATGTGAAGTGGGGTAGGGAATGGTAGGTGTGAAATCTACTTGTTTCTAACAAATGCAAGCTCCTATACAGGGTAGAGATAAAATCTGAACTTATCTCAAGTAAACAACTAAGTGAATGGAGGATCTGCAAGCTTACGTACCAATGAAAATGATATATGGATATGTCGAACTAGTTATAATTTCGAAACTTAAGTCAAAAATAAAGATTTTAGAGAAAGTTGATGCTGGTGGTGCATGACTGCTTTCGTCCATATGAATAAAATAAGGATTGCAATAGAATGTTTTGCTAAATGTAAAATAAGATTCCTCGGAAATGAAAATATGCATAATCTTTTAATTGCGACCAATAGTAACCTCGTTGCAATAATGATAAAGGTGCTGTATTAGAAAATATCCAAGCAGTTATTTCTATAAACATTATCTAGTAGCACTTGCTTTACATTAGTCTATTTTTGCATCGACATTGCATAATGCAATAACTCATTGAGGGAAATGATAAATCTAAATTCTCTGCAATAACTCATTGAGGGCCATGATAAATCTATATTCTCTCCTGTTTTTCAGTCGGACAATTCGTTTTACTTCCATACCTTGCAAAACAAATTTTTATTTGATATAAAATCGTGGCAGTATACCCGGGAAGTAATTAAACCAAACCAAACCATGTTCCATTAAGGGGAGTTTAATGTAGTCGTCGCTGAAATATATTCATCATTTGTGAAGTCTATTGTGAAATATGTTATATGTATGAAAACATAAAACTCCTCTTTAATGTTTCGATTTGTACAAAAATATATCGTGATATGATGAAATGCGTAAAAACTGTGCAAACAAACATTTTCATTGGAAAACAACTTCAAAATTATCACGAACTATAAAATTGGCGCAAAGAGAGTTTTATGGCGACTATTAATAATTTATGGTATTGGTTCTCCCTCTTCAGGTCTGACTAAGTGTATTTCATGAATTATTACTGGGTCTCACCTATGTTTATTCAAATGACGACTTGGGATAGAATCAACAAACTTGTGCTTTTTATGTCGTGGTGTTCTTGGGAAAACTGTTTGAATGTTTTCTTGGTTCTTAAGATATCAGAAATAACCAAAACGTGCTTAAACACTTCCTGTAAAGTATTACATGTAGGGACTTGGTCCGTATAATTTTATTCATAACAACATATGCCACTTTACGGTTTATCATTGGTCAAATGACAAAATTCTTGCTTCTATGTCTTTGTTATAATTAGGCACTAGCAACCATTAGTCTTCATGAAGCTTGGGCGAATTCCCGAGGGGGGAACTTGACTATAGAACATAGAACATTTAGAACATATTTTATTTATCAAATTAATGGCCCACAGGGGGCTACATGAGTTTTACATATAAAGAAAAAGAAACATTGATTGGATAGCAATGGACTATAAAATGACGGGGGTGCGTCTTTAGGTTCAAAACCCCTACCCGAAATTATCCAGGTCAGGCCAAATTTGAGACCCGAGTTTATCCAAAGAGACTAAAATAATGACCCGAATTTATCCAAAGGGGATGTGGTAATCAAAAGATTAATGCCTAATTTAAATTGACATTACATCAGGAATGTAGCAAATCACTTAATCCTTTCACTTTGTTTATATTGGCCAGGAAAACAAAATTTGATACCCGAAATCTCCAAACAACAAGAAATTAAACCCGAAATCTCCAGAAATTGCTAAAATATAGACCCGAAATCTCCAAAGTCTTTCGGGAAATTCTACCCCGAATTTGCCGCACGTCCCGTACCTATACATATAGAAGTTACCCCCCCCCCCACCCAGGGCGAATTAAAGGAAATATGCTTGTCATTATTTTCTAACTCATTTTAAAGCATTATCACTGGTTCAGAGGAGTTCAATTTCAAATAGAATTTTAATTTCAGTCATGTATCTCAATAACAAACCAGAAATTTGTCGAATTCTGTGGTTTTTTTACTCTTAACTGGACTTTCCTTTTTTCCTAATTTTGTGACAAGAAATCAAAGTTCTTTTTTTAATCGAAATTAAAGTTCTTTTTTTTAATCTGTAGAAATTAGTAATACTAAAATTGAATTTGGTATTTAGTGGCCTGGTAATATCAGAGAAGAATATCTTTAATATTTTTTTCTATGGGATTCCATGGCAAACTTTTGGAACAAATATTATGAAGGAACAAATAGCACATGACACCGGCTTGCAGCTACATCTTTTTGAAGGGAGGTAACTAAAAACCCTTGCGATTACAATTTGTAATGTTGGTTCTAATTGACCTATTAATTTCAGAGGTGAATATATTTTTAATATGTTAAGCTATGTCTTCAAAGATTTTAATAATCAGAACAGTCAGTCGAGAGCAGTCATGACCAGAACCGTACATGGGTAGAACAGGTCAGAATGGTCATGGCTCTGACCAGAACAGTCAGGTTTCTAGCTATGACCAAGACTGGTCATAGCGGTCAGGATTCTACAGCAGACTTATAGCAGTTCTAAATATACATATTTATTTATTTGGAAACTACCCCTTTATATCGGGGGCAACCACCGTCAGGGGTCCACTGATGTTCCGTTAGCCCCTTCTTACGGTTTCTACATTTCACAACTTGTTCGATATGCACTAGTATGTAGTGATGTTTCTGACTTCAACGAGCGAAATCTTTGTCTCACTGAAAAACTTCTGCATCAAGGGTTTAGATATCATAAATTGATAAAAACATTCTCTAAATTTTATTATAGATACATTGACTTATTGAGAAAATTTGGTTCTACATGCAGGGCTCTTATACATCAGGGCATTTCACATCCAAACTTCTATGGCAATATCATTTACAAAGCGCATAAATTCAAAAATTGTCCTTCAAAACTTATTAATCCGTTGAACAAACTTATTCATAAAGGATATAAATACAGCATTGTTGTTAAATCGTTACTTCTGGTTTTTGTTGGCAAAAATATTGATCATCTTCTAAATGCTTTACACCATAACTAAATTTAAACAATTTTTCATATTGGCAGTATTTGGCATTGCACAATAAGTAAGTAAGTAAGTAAGTAAATTTTATTGAATTAAAGACCAAACATTGATCTATCATCAATTAACAAAGGAATAACAGAACAAACAAACATACGTACATAAGAATAAGCTATAGTTATACATATGACATTATTATATAAAATTCACTGATACCTAAATGTTAAAATATTGGTGTTCCAGCTGAGGAAAAAAGAGTTATCTATCTTAGACTATTCAGTATATTTTATAAGTATTATAAACTATAACAGAAAATAAATTACATGTACAATCATGACAATGCTACACGTTATTCAACTAGTTTTGTTTATATTTTTGATTTAAATTATACATTTTATTCACACCAGAAATAATCACTTTGGATATATCCATATCCTGACTAGTCAAAATAAACTTGAACTGATCATCTTTAGACATTGAAGAAAATGAAGGAACTATATCAATGATTTTGTTAAAAAGATCATTCCGCTCTCTTACCAATTTATCACAATTCATTAAAAAGTGAAATTCATCTTCAATATCTTTTTGACATAACTGACATATCCTTTGCTCAATAGGCAAGTTCAAATAGCGACCCTTTTCAATATTCAGATTACAGTTACTTATTCGAATTCTAGTATAATTTGATAAAACCTGTTTGTCAACATCTGAATGTAAATATTGCTCTTCATGTTCTTCTTTCATAATTGATGACGTTGTTATACCAAATTTATTTAGAAGTATTTCAATTGAAGTTTCATATGTAAGAAGGCTTGATATCATAGTCAACGGAAATTATGTCCTTAGCTAGCTGTCAGAAACTGCAAGCATTTGTCATGTTTGTCCCGACAGTGCTGTGTGTATTGTCTTCATGTTTTATGTACTTCATTGTAAGGGTACTCGTCTTGATAAGTTGGACTTTTTTCTAGTTTGATTTTTACTGTGAGTCTTTTTGTGTATTTATTTTTTAGCCATTCACCACACATAGGGGGAGGGTTTGGATCCAAGAAAACGAGTTTAACCCCACTGCAATTTATGCGCCTGTCCCAAGTCGGGAATATGTTGGTGATTGGCTTGTCCGTGTCTTATAAAATTTTAGTTTCTTGATATTTGGGTTATTTGATGTGATTTGTTTCCATTGATTTATCCACTTTTTTTCCCTTTTGGGGCCATTTAGGGCTTGCTATATGGTGTGAGGTTCCTCACTGTGTTGAAGACCGTACGGTGACCCCTAAATGCTTTGTTTTGGGTCGTTTTAACCTGGATATGGGATGTTGTCTCCTTGACATTTACCCCATTTCCTTTCTTTTTCATATTTACAATAAAATGATAATTTTACACAGTAAAATATTAAATAACAGTTCATATATAAAGCAATGAAAGTTCTCATCTCATTTAAAAATGACGAATATCAAAACTGACTGTCCTGATAGGGTACACCTCAGATTAAGATGGTTACCTTTTACAATAAAAATGTAGTAACAATGCTTTGTAAAATTGTGAAATAAAAATATGTTGAATCAACCATTAAAATTACAGTAGTAAGTGTTGTCATAAAAAACGAAGATTTACATCTGTAAAAGTTGATTTCTCAATAGAAACATACTTTTTAACATATTTTCCCTTTAACATCAAAATTTTTTTCCACATTCATCATTGATAAAATACCCGTAGTCCCCTATTAAAAGATTTACCTTATCAGTGGACGGTAATTCAATGAGATCGTGAATGGTATCATTAATTTCTGAAAAACACTCATTTCGGATATTTTGGAGCGCCGGACAGTCTACTAGAAAATGAGAGGCGTCTTCAACGTTGGAAGAACAAAGATCACAAAAGTCATTGTCTTTCATTCTTTTTAGGACAGAATTCGGCGGTAGACATTCAGTTCTAGCAAGAAGTTTAAGTCTTGACGATTCTAAAGCAGACTTGATATTTCAAAGTTAAACTTAGTGGATCTTTTATGAGCGGTGATATTTATTTGCACCCCACTGTATATGCGGTATTTAGGTATCTATTTAAACTGGAACAGTATAGTTACACATCATTGGAATTAAGTTATATTTATGTACCCGACTTAAGTTTCCAAATTGATTGTGTTACAATTCAATTTTTCATCATTAATGCAAGAAAAATATTAATTTTTTGAAAAATCCTTCAATCATTTTGCCTAAAACACAAGACACGTGTCCAATTATCACGTATTTTGACCATTAAGTATTGAGATATTTGTTCAGAGACGACTTCTGTGGTTTATTTGGCTCCATTAAGAGAACATGGTCATGGAATGTGTTTTCTAGAGTGTATAATGTTACACCGTTGGTTTCTATCTTGGATACGGTTTAGATTTGCTAGGCTGTATTAAAAAAACCTACAAGGTCTATTGTATTTATACCCCTCTGGTGGCCATCTTGGATGGGATACGACACTGACGGCCAAAATTGTAAAAACGGATCTCCCAAGCACTTATGAGACCATGTTTGGTAAAAGCTACAGACTATTGTGTTTCAGGGGAGATTACTTTGAACTTAATATGACGGACGAACTAAGTGGCACCAAGTGATGGCAAAAAGAGGAATATGGTCTAAACAGTGGAGTATCGAATCAAGTGTCTGTGAAACAAGTTAAAGAATTGCCACAAAAAACTAGAAATCTTCTCGAAGCCTTGAAAGATCAAAGTTCGGAGAGTGGCAAACACTTTCTGTAAAAACTTAGTGCGAGACTGTAATTTAAAAGACAATAAAATAATATTTGTCCTACGTATTTGTAATTTTACTGAATCCGATCATGAATATAGAAAACCGCTACAAAAACGAGATATTATTGGCGACGTATATAAATTTCGATCTGTTTGAAGATCTTTGAGGAGGCGCTTTTTCCACTAGGTTGGCTGCCTATCTCGTAATTTATAAATCAATCATTTAATAATCTTTTACTCCAACATATAGACACAAATCCTGTATATTCAAATATCACACAATCACTTTAAAATGAATCCTGCATGTGACTGATGGTACTGTTTTAAATTCCTTTTCTAAATACTAGTAGTATATATATATCCTCTTCTAAATAGTAGATAAATGGAAACTTGAGTGTATATCCATCTCAATTCCTTATATTTCGAGTAAATAGGATTGCTTAAGGAGCAAAAAATCACATTACTAGTATGTATTCCCCTTTCGTATTTTTAACATCCGTTGGAAATTCAAATATTTCACAATGTGTAGGTTATTGTTAACACTGATATTGCCTTTGTGAAACAGCCAGAACCTAACTGTATGAAATGTGCAATCTAAATGCTTTAGTAAAGCATGTTAGCTTTATATAACGATCAAACTTATGCCCTTTCTCTTTGATGTTCACACCATAAATCCTCATCTATTGCTTTATAACTGTTTATGATATATTGTAAAAAGTACACCCTCCGTACCATAAAGTCTAAAAACCCCAGAATCGTATAAATTACAGGAATTAAAGAAATTGCCCTCTGTATGAATATATAACCGACAATACGACCAATATAATCCCTATATGGATTTACAATGTTTGTTATTGCTGTGTGTTAGAGAAACATTTTCTTTGAACATTTGAAAGCAATAATTTATCGCACTTTACCACTGTTTTATAACTGAAATATTAAATTTATTTTTCATTGATGTATAAGGGATTTTTTTTAGATTTATTAACTGTAAATTGATTTTATACAGATTGTATTATGTATATAGTCATTCCATTGACTGCTGTTAAATGTAAGCAGATTTTTATTTTTTTTTTAATTTTTCCAAAATGTACAGTGCCAGCTGGCTGTAATCTATTCTCATCATACTAGTTTGCACTCTGGTCTCAGATCTCAAGAACTCGGCGACATTCCAGAGACAGACAGCTTCTCAGCTTGGCAAGTAGCCTTGTCCTATATTCAGACAAGTTTCAAAGGAAGTCAAGTAAGCTTCTTATTGCTATATCATACCAGAGACATATAATAATATATGTTTCTGATCATACTGAATAGCTAAATATTAAAACTTAAAAAAGATGTATCCATTTTGAGCAATTGATAGATCTGAGTTAAAATGAAGGTAATGCAAATAACCGCTTGCAAGATCCAATTGTTCAACCAACAATGTCCTTGGATTTATTCGATTTTGGATCAAGCCAATGATCTACTGCTGGCTCGGTCGCAGGCTCATCTTTACATTACCAATTTGCTATAACTTATTGAGACCGTCACTTTGGAAAAAGCTTTGAACAACGTTCCTCTGTTGTGCGATTTATCAATATCATTAAAAACAAAACTTAAAATGAGCAATTTATATATTTTTGAACATGCAATGACACAATGTCAGTTGTTTTTCAAAAATTAATGACAAAGTTGTTGCACTGTTGGCAAATAACTGAATGTTCAAGGGCACTATTTATCGGCCATTTTCCAGTGTGGAACGAACAGCATATTTTGAAATTAAACTTTATCTTTGTTACTTATGTTTATGTTTTATTTTTTTATTTGATTAGTTTTCTTTCTCGTATTTATTTTAAATGGAACGTTTCCAATAATTTACATATTTTTGCAATTCATTTTTGATGTTATCTGCCATATTTTTTTAAATATGCAAGACAATGTAAAATTAAGTTCAGACTGGCCATAAATTCACGATGGATGGAGCGTTGGAGCCCAACAGATACCTATCAATGAAAAGTTTCAACCTCTCACATGGCCTTAAAGTCGGATGAATTCGAGAATTATCCATATGCAATTAAGATTGTCAGCTCACGTGTTAATTTTTCATTGCCATTTCGAATACTAGTATATAAAATAAAGGTTCCTGAATCATTATATTGTGAATTTTCAGTTTAAAATTGTATTTCTTATTTAATTTTCAAGATCAAGGACTTAAATTATCCCATTAAACATCCATGTCAACATGTACAGAAACCAAAGATTTTCAATGCCATTTTAAACCAGAATCCAGAAGAGGCACAGACGGGATTCAATTAAGAACATTGGAAAACAAATACTTTTAATTGATGGCATATAAATGGCGCTTTTAACATAGCCCAAATCCTGTTACATTTTTGATAGTTGTAACTATAATTCAAACATTATGTAACCAATGCTTATCCAAATATAATAAAAGTCAAGATTCAAAGAGTCCGTATCTTGCATGGAAGTCCAGTGGTATCTGTAGACCTTGTGGAATATGTTCAATACTCAAAGTCATATTGGACTAACACTCGAAAATGTGTTCTTAACTTATCTCTGGGTTTGAGAGGGCTATAAAAGTACGAATTTTGATGAACTTGCATGATTTAAAACGGGTCATAAAATAATAAATTTGTAAGTCGAACCACTTGTAAAAATTCTGAATCATTCTAGTGTATAAACAAATACAACTTGTTGACGATTAAATAAAGAGCCGGCGACACTTTTGGTATCTTTGGCAAATTTATTACTCTACCGCAATTCATTTTCGTTGCTCTCGTATTTTTGTCTCAATTTCTTTTTT